>WEKX01021581.1:304-25180 GCA_013390025.1 Pitta sordida
GAGGGTGGGAGAGCCCTTCAGAGGGACCTTGACAGATGAGAGAAATGGGCAGACTCCTTCACTTTGGACATAACAACCCCATGCATCGCTATCGACTGGGGGATGAGTGGCTGGAGAGTGGTGAAATGGAGAGGGATTTAGGAGTTATGATTGACAGAAAACTCAATATGAGCCAGCAATGTGCCCAGGCAGCTAAGAAGACCAGTGGCATCCTGGCCTGTATTAAGAACAGTGTGGTCAGTCGGACTAGGGGAGTTCTCCTTGCCCTATATTCTGCACTGGTCAGATCACTTCTTGAGTACTGTGTCCAGTTCTGGGCTCCCCAGTTCAAGAAGGATGTTGAGCTGCTTGAGAGGGTTCAGAGAAGGGCGACAAGGATGGTGAAAGGACTGGAGGACAAGCCCTATGGGGAGCGGCTACGGGAGCTGGGGTTCTTCAGCCTGGAGGAGAGGAGGCTCAGAGGCGACCTAATTGCTGTTTACAACTACCTGAGGGGAAGTTGCTGCCAGGTGGGTGAGGACCTCTTCTTTCAGGCTGACAACACCAGAATGAGAGGGCATGGCCTTAAGCTACGCCAGGGGAGGTTTAGACTGAATGTTAGGAAGAGGTTTTTTACAGAGAGAGTGATCGCTCATTGGAATAGTGTGCCCAGGGAGGTGGTGGAGTCACCATCCCTGGAGGTGTTTAAGAATAGGCTGGATGAGGCATTTGGTGCCATGGTTTAGACAGTGGGTTGGTGTTGGGTTACAGGTTCAACTCGATGATCTCCAAGGTCTCTTCCAACCTTGTTAATACTGTGATATTTTGATACATCCTAAACGTCTGCTGTTACCTGCGGTTGTCAGAGTTGCTGAACCACCCTTTAGCTGCCTTCCCTTTTGCCCTAAATGTTCCTGATGATTCTCTGGTTCTACCATCCTACTGCTGCTCTCCTGTCAGCTTCTCTTCAGGCAGACCGTGGTCAAGCTTCTGCCCTTACGGCCTCTCCTGTGTGCCCCTGCTGAAGTATGCCATGGCAGCTTTACTTCAGTGTGAGAGGTTTTAGAAAAACCAGGTGTCAGTACGAAGGCCTGCGTGCTGTAGTTGGTCAATACTGGGCTGGGTCTCTTTGCAACTACCAAAAGCTTTGCTCTTGTTTCAATTCTGAAGATCTCTCAGATTTTTCTGTGTTCCTTATATCAATCTTCACAATTCTGGCATGTAATTTACCCAGGCAAGTGCAAGATCAGTCCATACCTATTTACTACTGGTGGGCTTGAAGTCTTTATAAATAAGAGGCTTAAGATGAGGTTTATTAGTTGGCAGGGTGGGGGGGGTTGTTGCTTTTATTTTTTCTCCTCTCCATTTTTAGGACATGCTTCTAACAAATCATAACTGAAAGCTGAACAAATAACAGTTTGTACCTTATGTAAGTGTGCCTGCTATTTAAATTGTTATGTTCAAAGGCTGTAGAAGTTGTTAAAGCCCCTGCCTTCTTTACTGCCAGCTGCTGCCATAATCCTAAAGTAGATTTTCAAACTTTATATCTCAGTATATTGCCCTGGGAAATTGCTTTCTGCCTTTAAATTGACCATCATGCAGAATTTTCAATTTTTCAATCTGTCTTTTCCTTTGAGAGTTGCAAGTTATTCTGAGTTTTAAAACTCCCATTTTTGTTCAGAAGAACAAAGAATACCTTCACCAATGTAGCTCAATAAGCGTGTCAGATGCAGTTTTGAGAATATTATCTCAGCATCTATTTTTAATCTTAGTGATGAAGAACTATTTATACTGGAAATGTAACATGATCAAATGCACAGTAATTTATTATTTTAAAATAAAAACTTACTTATTAATTAAATATATCACACTGTATTTTAAAAAATAATTTAATTTTAGTCTGTTGTTTAGAATGTTTTCCAGAGGCAAAGTACCATTGATCTGTTTAAGGAAATTTTTAGAATTTTGTCTGTGAAAATTTACAGCCACATTAAGCATTTTACATTATGGTAGGATGACAGAGGTTGTATCATTATTGTGATAATATGTGTAGTTAGATTGTTGGACAAGTAAATTTTATAACTAGCTATTCCCATAAAAACAAAACCAACCCCCCAAAACCCCAAAATTTCTTTCATCAGAATCCGCTCCAGAAGTTGAACTTTCCACTCTCAGCCTCAAATGTAACTCCTCTAAAATCAATAGGGAAAACTCACCTTGAGAGCAAAACACTTTTATTCTTAGTGGTTTCCAGCAATGCATAAAGAGCATATTTATGCACAGATTTTGTACTTAGAGGGAAGTGTCAAAGAAGATGAACTACGAGAAACTAGGGGACTTGAGTGCTTTGAGATGCCACAGAGTTGTGAGAATCAATCAGTTGAAGCCAAATCGGATGTGTTGAGAGTCATTTTGTTTAGGGAGCCAATCCACTTTAGTACAGGGGTGAGTGTCTCCGCCTCTCACTCATGAGACCGGGGGTTCAATTCCCACCAGGGAGGCAGTGGTGCCATTTAAGAGTTGGATTCGATGGTCATTGTGGGTCCCTTCCAACTCAGAATATTCTGTGACTCTGTGATTGCCAATCTTCTGTTTCGGCAGCAGAAACTTGTTTTGTTGTTTGTATTTGGTTTTTTCCTTTTATTTTCTGATGAAACTAATCCTGTTTTGGTACCTTTTTTTTTTTTTTTTTTTTTCCCCAATTTGGTTTTAAAAGAAGCTCATCTTTAAAAATTGACCCCAAACTAGATGGTCCTGAAGGGAACCTGATGTTCACTGCTGAGCTGGGTATTGCACTATTCTGTTTATCTCATTAGGTCAACTGTGCTACTTAGAGGGATAGCCAGAATGCAATGGTTTCTGTTATCACAGAATCACATAATCACAGAATACTAAGAGTTGGAAGGGACCCACAAGGATCATCTAGTCCAACTCACCATTTCAAATTCATGGCATCATGAGTTCTATGCATATGGTCTTCAGTGTCTCACTCCATAGACATTCCAACAAGGATCACTGCAGAAAGACATCAAGTTGTTATACATCTATCTTTATTTATTTTTTATTCTTGCACATTGAAGAGGAGTGCCTCGATGAAAATAGTATGAAGTTCCTTCACAGGTTTAGTCTTGTGCTTTCCTTTCTTTTTCTTTTAATAGCCTGGATGTGTAAACACTACTGAAGTGGATATAAAAAAATCTTCAAGAATGAGAAATCCACATAAAACAAGAAAGGTAAGTACTGTTATGATATAAAAATCAGGAGGTGGAGGAAATTCAGAGCATGAAGTTCCATAGTTTCTTAAAGCATTTTTTTTCTTACAGCTTCAAGAAGCAAATGCATGAACGTATGTTAATATTTCATAAGCTCTTAGTTGAATTAGTATTAACAAATCTGCTAATGCTAAGTAAATGCTATCACATAAGACTTTGGAGAAATATACAGAGATTTTGAAACTAAAATTAATTTTTGTGTGCTTCATTCATGTTGTTTAGTAGATTGAGTAAAGCATATTTAAATGCTTGTCAGTAACGAAGGAAAAATAAATTAAAAATTCAGTGTGAACTCTAACAGCAGTTCTTTTCCTGGCTGAAATGAAAAGAATGTCTCTATTTGATAATTATGCCCAAAATTGTTCACCCGAAATTGTGAAGGCAACTAGCTTAATCTAAATTAGTATCCAAACATGAACAGTGTAACTTCTCTAGGTATGTGTAGATGAATTTGCTCAACACTTTCTTTTTAATCCTTTGAATCATAATAATGTAGATTTACTCCCACTTGAAAGTAATTCATTTGAGGTATGTTGTCATGCTGACCCAGAGAAAAGTATGTTTCAAGAAGAAAAGTGGATTTAGAGAAAGTATTAGCTTGACTTATTTGGTGTAGTGGAAGGTCCACATTTGTGTAATTTACCATGCAGTAACTGCACATTTGAGAGTCATCCAAAGAATCCGTGTGATAGTCTACCTTTCAGAATACTTCTAGCACCAGTCATCTCCACTTCCTGTAACAGCATCTCTCAATGTCATCCCCTCCTCCATGTTTACTATGATGTTAATATAGAGACATAATACATAAAAGTAGATCCTTCTTACTATGGCATTATGAACTTGTGGCATTTGGGGAGTCTTTATTATACTGTACTACAGAAGCACAGAGTACATGGCTTCTGGCTGTATCTTTAGAAAAAGATGATCTTGTCTAACTTCTTGAGCACAATTTACTAAAACATCACAGTTACTATCAATATGTGTAGAAGGCTTTGTCTGAAAACAACTTTAATTGCTCCATATTTTTTGCATAGTCTGTCTATGGCTTACAGAATGACATTCGAAGTCACAGCCCTACCCACACGCCAGTTCCAGAGACTAAGCCACCCACAGAAGATGAACTACACCAAGAGGTTTGAAATATAACTACAAACATGTACTTTTAAATTAACTTTTTAGAAAAGTAGGTATTAAAGCAAAAATTATTATAACTGGGAAGATGTTCAAAACAGGTCTAGGAAATATTTAGGAAACCATTACCTTGTTTCAAGATGCACAGATTTAAGCATGTTGCTTCATTAAGACTAGTGAGATAAAATTTCATGTTTTTTCTATCTTGCATTAAACATCTAAATGTAGCGGACAGCAGACCTGTGGGTGGGTTCTTTGTATAGATAAGGCCATCAGCCCCTTCAACAGTAGACAACTTGCTCTTCTTTTCAAGACTGATTTGATGTTTAGGTGTATATTTATTGCTCCATATGTGCATATATAGGTTCACACATTTATCTCATGTTAAAGTTTTGTTAATCTTTCCTGAGATGTTAGAATTTGGAGAGAGTAAATATCCAATGAATTCTTTTCAAAAATCTGAAAAAAAGGCTAATTGGATTTTTGTTGATGAGCCTTTAGGGATAGTGTTATATTGGGCACATTTTTGTCTCTGTATGACCTTTTCTCTTTAATAGAACATTCCATTTATTTTAGAACTACACGGGTGAAATGTTGTTTTAATTCGGATATATTTCTATTCTGTGCCCTAGGATAAATTAAGGTTCAATTACAGCCCTAATAAAAAAAGTTATAGAAATAGAGTCAAGCAATAAATTACTCAGAAAACTCATGAAACTCTTTGCCATCCTTTCTTGCAGATTAAGCACTGGCAAATGCAATTAGACAGACATAGATTAAAAATGTCAAAAGTTGCAGAGAGGTATGTATCTTATCACATTTTCTGGTTTTTCAATTAGACTGATAACTATTGGGAAAATGTCAGTATGAAATACCTTCAAAGAACTATTCAGAGCAAATATCTCTCCAAAGAGAGACATGAGATCTCAGATGTCATAGAAATAACTGATGAAACTTTACTTTAAATGGGAAGGTGTGAAGTTCTTTTACTGATAAAAGATAGCCCAAATATTCTGTGATACATTTCTGAAAGACCCAAGAGTCGCTGAAAGAGCCTCTGACCCAGTGATCACAAGTTTCACCTTGCATTGGCAGGGAGGCTAAATGGAAATAGATCTGGGGTTATTGTTTTGCTACTTCAAAAGGGTAATCACTGATAGAGCATGGAAACTTATCAGCGTGGAGCTCGGTCAGTGCTTGAACAAAGTGACTCTGGGCTTGCTTTGGGCCAGAGAATTCCTACACTAGTAGGAATCTTTCTTCATATAAGACCCAAATGTGTCATATTTATTTTGTCAAATAAGACAAAAGGACCCTTGGAAAGACTAACTACAACTTAGGTAGAGAAGAGGCAGAGAAAAATGAATGTTTTTTCTTACACATCAAATATAGAGATAGTGAAAATTGAGCTGCATAAGGCTTAGTAAAGGAAATTAAGCCAGATACAAATTGTTCTTCAATTTCTCATATAGATTTGTGCATGCATGTCTGATTATATATGTAAATGTATGCATACATATACAAATAGGTACATATATTTGTTTATAAAGAGAGCAGATTAAGATTTTTTGTTTGCTGAGCACTTACAATAGGATGCAGACTACACAGAATAACACAGAATTAACTAGGTTGGAAAAGAACTTAGAGATCAAGTCCAGCCTATTACCTAACACCATCTCATCAACTAAACCATGGAACTAAGTGCCACATCCAGTCTCTTTTTAAACACTTCCAGGGACATTGACTCCACCATCTCCCTGGGCAGCCCATTCCAATAGAAAATCACCCATTGAGTGAAGAATTTCTTCCAAACATCCAGCCTAAACATCCCCTGATGCAGCTTGAGACTGTGTTCTCTCGTTCTGTCACTGGTTGCCTGGTTCCTGACCCCCACCTGGCTACAGCCTCCTTTCAGGTAGTTGTAGAGAGTGATAAGGTCTCCCCTGAGCCTCCTCTTCTCCAGGCTAAACAACCCCAGCTTCATCAGCCATTCTTCATAGGGCTTGTGCTCCAATAAATATAATACAGTGATCCTCTGCATAGTCACAATCTGTAATTTGCGTGATCCCATACTCGCTGTTGATTTTCCAGCAAGTTGTGGGACCTGGCGCATGCACAGAACCTACCGTGCCCCCAGTCTGCTCGGCCCCCAGCCCCACCGCTTGCGCCAGGACTCCCCGCTCGTGCGCCGTGCAGTGCTGGGTCTCCCCACTCGCACACCGTGCTGCGCCGGCACCCACCACTCGCGCCATGCGCTGCACTGGCCCCCGCCCCGGTGGAGCACAGACATCTGAAACAAGCCACACTCTCAGGACTGTCCTCCAGACCTTATTAGGGGAAGGGGGCGTGGCTATGGGCATGGTGTACTTGACTACGTAATGGGTTTGCTATCTTCATGGATTCCACGACTTGCGTGAAGAGGGCCAGACCCAACAGCCCACGAGTAACGGGGGATCACTGTACTAAATATAATACAAATATGTAATGAAAACAAAGAGTAGTTGTCCTCACTTGTCAATAACTTTTCAAAAACTGTGAGGCCAAAGGAAACACAAAGCAGGAATAAGGACCCAGGAGATGAAAATTATGAGAATACAAGCACAGTTTGTAGTGTGTTTAACAAAGTCAGACCGATTTATGAACAATAAAATAAGTTTGGGAAATTTTGTTTATTTTGGAAGACAATAAACTTGGGAGTGATGCCATTTGATTAGGAAATAATAAAAATAGTCATTGTATTTAAGAGAGGATAAAATGAGTCCAAGCAGCTGCAGGGCCAATAAATGTGACCTGTGTAGCCTGCAGTGTTTGAGAACAGATTTTGAAGGAACTGATAATTAAAACCATAGGGGTATAAAACACATTCCGTTATGAAAACAACTTTGTATGGAGGAGGTTACTTGATTAATTTATTAATGCCTAATGGAACCCTAAAAAGAGATATGTGGAATTATGAGGGAAGTTTATTTGATTTCAGCTTTTGACAAAGTCCTGAGTCACATCTTCTTCTTCAGAGGTCCACTTTTAAAAGGCTTGAGCAAACCTATTTCACCCTGAGCTTCTAGCTGACTTCTGAGTGTGTGCACACATGGTTACCATGGTTCAGTTGATGCAAGGTAACTTGTTAACTGGGGTAACCTGATCAGGGTACCACCCCTTCTGACATGACAATGTTTGATACTTTTGTTTTCCTAGTCTATTAGCTTATACAGAGCAGTATTTGGAATATGATCCTTTTCTTGTGCCTCCTGATCCATCAAACCCTTGGATATCAGATGACACCACTTTCTGGGAACTGGAGGCAAGGTATACAATTTTATTTCTTCTTTGGCTATAAGAGGGTATTATGTATATGCTTGTCTGGAAATGTGAAGATTTCATGCAGAGGTACTGCAAGAAAATTCTGAGGTAGAAGGGCAATGCCATATCCTCTTGGTTTTTCCAGCCTTACAGTTTTGTAAGATAGGAAGTGCTTTGGATTAATATATCTGTGTAAAATGTAACAAGTTTCCAAGATTACAGTATGGTGAAAAAAAGAGATACTTTTCAAAATCTGATAACATTTCTAGCTGGAAGTCTATTCTTCTGTGTAAATGCATGTGGATTCCATTCATCCTGTCAATGTAGTAACATCGTAATATCTGAACATTTCACAGATATGAGCAATCTAGAAGGTAAGAAACCTGTGGTTGAACTTAAATTATGAACGCAGGGCATTAGAATATGATGCATTGCTCACTTTGGGTTCTGGGGTTTTTTTCCTTCTGTAGCAAAGAGCCAGGACAGCAGAGGGTGAAACGATGGGGGTTTGGCATGGACGAAGCTTTGAAAGACCCTGTGGGAAGAGAGCAGTTTCTGAAATTCTTGGAGTCAGAATTCAGTTCAGAAAATTTAAGGTAAATGAGAAGTACCTTCTTTCATTTTTTAAATAGCTCATAGGATACATATTTTTTTTTGGTTATGGGTTTCTTTTGGCAGGGTTGTTTGTTGTTTTTCTTTTTCTTCCCCCCCCACCCTCCTCTCCCGGACAATACCTTTTTTTTTCACATTGTTGGAATCTTTCCTGTCTTTTCAAAATTTTCCCATGCCTTACCTATCAGAATCCTTTCAAATAGATGCTGCCTGCTTTCATATACAGACTGAGAGGAATATTCATAAAGTTAACAGAGACTCAAATGAAGCATGTTTTTCCATTCATGTCTGGCTTTTGATCAAAGTCCCCATGCAAGAGTTTTTCTCTCAGCTTGTCTTATTAAACTGGTTTAAATCATTGAGCCAATCAAAGTCTGTCCAGTACCTTTTATTAAGCCAAATATAAGAAAAAAAATGAAAAGAAAAAGGTTAAAAATTAATAAAAGATTTCAAAGTGAAATTCTCAGGTTTTCACTGCTGGTCAGGTTTCTGAGGATCATTTTGAAAATCTCCACCAAGATTCTGGTACTTGTGGATCTGACACAACAGAAGTAGGGCAACATCTAACCTAGCTCTCAAGTTCCTCACTAATTGCAAAATAGAAAATTATTCTTAATGTATAAAGTGTATGGCATATTTTTTAAAAGTACATTCACAGATTTCAAGTGAGAATATTTATTTGATTTTAAAATATAAACCATTTTTAAAAGCCATCCATTGGCTAACAGCCTGCTTTGTTATCACTGGTCTAAGAAAGTCATATTTCAGTAAGAGTTATTCCAGACGAATTAATAAGAGCCTTTCTATTGGTAAGTTATACAGAGTACAAAAGTATAGACAGCATATTTTTCTCTTAATTCCACCTTCTTGTCAGATGTCATCTGTTTTACCTTCCATCACCACTGACATACGTAGTATAAAATCATATTCGCATTTATATTCTAGAACTCAGAAGAATCCTAAAGCACTTTATTTCTGTGTTAGTTCTTACTCCAGAGTGGTGCAGCAAAGCCATTCATTCTAGAATTACAATTCTGTAGCATGTTATAAAATGCATTTAAAATTTATGGTGTTGGTTTATGAAGACTGAGTATTTGCACAAATCTTGCTGTTAATTTGTCAGCAGAATAATTGAAGATAGAATTCTTTAAGTTGCTGACCACGTTCATATTCAAATGTTTCACATCACAAATATGGCCTGACCTGTATGTGTATGTTGATAACTTCATTAGTCACAAATACACAGACTTTTTTAAAAATAAAAAGTCCAACTGATAAAATGATTTTTTAAAAATAATGATACCAAGAAAAGGAAAAGTATTTTTTAAAAAATTATTATTTAAAGGGCATCTTGGTAATTTGTTATGCAGAACAGCTGTTCAAATATGAACCTATCAAGCCCTGTGTCTGCTGCAGTTTCTGATGTTTTCGTGTGATTAATTTGTCTTTCTGCCAACTAGACTGTTACCCACATAATCCCTAACTCTTTGGTCTAATCCTATTTACAACACTCACCACAGACAAACTGCAAGTAACTGAGCTGGGAAAATTCCCTCAAGAAATTTGTTCTGAGCTGATTCCTTAACATGCCATCTACTCCTCTGTCTCTCCCTCTAGATCCTTATATTGACATTATAAAATATATATATCTGAGTAACAGTGAGCTTAAAGGCCAGACAGGGGATCAAATTTGCTTTAAAATGGTGCTTCCTGTGATAATTTGCTGAAGGAGAAATGTTTTACAAGCTCAGAATTATGTTTGTAAGTTCTCAGACTATAGGAAAGTCAGGCCACCATTAGGGTCACATAGTAAAGTTGGGTTAGAAAACATGAATTTTTAAAGCTTTTTGTGTACGGCTCTCAAAATATTTTAGATCTTAATAAGAGAAATTAAAAGCTTGATGTTTTCAGGCATAAAGTTTATGCAGTGCTAGAATAAACTTTAAAAGACTACCACTTTCTTTGCTCTCCTGTTAACTCCATAATGGTAATTTGGGGGTTTTTGAGTGGTATTTTTAAAATTATCAGGTTATCAAGCACTTTGAGAAAAATATTTAGTTCCACCCACATCTTCCCACTGCAACTAATTGAACTCAAATCAGTAGCTGGATCTTGTCCTTTTACAGATCTAATAATGATAAAACATACAACAAACATTGTCAAACCTACAGTTGGATAGACAGTTGGGATCCTGGATTCAAGCTTCTGAGCACAGTACACAGGATACAGCAGAGCCTGCAGACATGACAGGAGCTTCAGTATTAGTAGATTAGGTGTTTTTTATCTCATTTTGGCGAAAGAAATACCAAAATCCTGAAGTGATAGATCTACCAGACAGACCATTTATATTCATATGTGAATATCTAACATAGCTATAAGTCCCAGCATTATTGGTTCATTAACTGTTTCATTAACTTGTTAATTGTTTCATTTAGACACTGAGAGTGTCTGAAAATCTTGTTCTTGGTGTATATAGATCCTGTCTAAAGAAACAGAACAGGACTGAAGAAACTTGACCTGTGAGTTGAAAACAAGAATTGTGCAATTATTAGGAATACAGACAGATTTAACCTTCTCACTTTGTATCTCTGTGCTTTTTTCTGTGCCTATATATAGGTATTAATAGTATTTTGTTCTCTAAAGGAGTGTTGTAAAGCACAGCAGTGGAATAAAACTGTCTAAACGGTTCTAGCAGTGTGGTGACTTCATTACAGTGTCAATGCAGTTTGCTAACACTTGGGTTGGATTCTCCCTTTACCTAATGCATGCTTTGACTTGTGATCCTTGCTACCATGCAGATCTTTTGGAAGCATAGCTTTGTGTGCTGCTCAATACACAAAACAAAGAGCTAAAGTAACATATGATTTGGATAATAGATTTATGAAATTCCCACAAAAATGGTGACTATTGTTTAAAATTCATGAGACTAAAGTTTGAGCATAATCCAGTACTACTGAGCTTGGTCACAAGGCTATCCAATATCCAAGCAATAAAAATGGACCTAATGTCTTTCATCCCTGTAGGAAATCATATTCCTTTCTGTATCCTTCCTTTGTCCGTAATGCGGCAGAATTCTTTGAAAAATTAGTATTTGTATGCTGACTGTACATTTGCTCCCAAGTGGTCATTTTGTAGGAATTGCAGTCTGTAAAGATTTAAATCATTTCAGGCCTGCCAACCTTAAAGCCTGTCCAAATCATTATGCAGTATTGCAGTGGGTGTGATCTCCAAGGCAGTGCTAAGACTGCAAAAACCTCCTAGGTTAGTAAAAGAAGAGTGGTGATGAAATACCTTCCATGATGCACAGAAGCAAAAGCCACCAGATTCTTATTCCTTCCTTTGAACTTCATTTATTAAATTCTATAAGGGTGACTAAATAGAGAAAAGGGACTTTGCGTTCTCATTGTCCAGAAGAGAAGAGAGAGACTCAGGAGTTAGCTAGATTCAGATGTTTTCCCTCAATAAATTTTCTCTAAGCATCACCCTGCAAGCTGAGATTTTATGAGATGTTAATTTTGGACTCATCATTTTACTTGTTTCAGGAATGTTCTGTACTAGAGAAGGAGGCTTCAATTACATTCTATAGAAGAAATAAATGAAACCCCACATATACACTATTAGAAATTTGCAGTGTTACCTACGAACTGTTTCAGTCACAGGGCTTCATTTTAACTTCCTTCAATGGTTCTGGATATTCCATTAACATACCATTACAGTGCTTTCACTAGTGAAGAGGGAGAATGATGCAAGAGGCTAAGTCTTCCTTTTATCCAATCTGTTGCAGTTTTTTGCCCTTTATTACTTATCACTGCTCTTTATGACTTGAAATGCAAATTTCTCTCCACTTACGACGGAAAAGATAGTTCTCCATATTACAAGGCTTGAATGAAGATTGATTAACTGTCCTTGGTGTCAGTCCTGCAAGTCTGAATAGAAGTGTTGTTAATGACACTTCACAACACATTATGGACACTGGCAATTTTTATCCTGCGCACTGGTGATTATGAGGCCCATTTTGGGGTGTGAATAAATTGACCAAAATTTAATCCTCAAAGTTGAAATTGCCTGTGTGTTATTTCTCATTCAGACTTAAGCTTAAATGCCAAGTCCCAGCAATGTTGCAATTTCTGCAGATTAGATGAGAAGGATCTAGTTGCAAGATTTAATGATTATTCTCTGTCATTTTCTTGAAGTCACAGGTTCTCAGGTTCACACAGGTTCACAGGTTATTCCGAGTTGGAAGGGACCCACAATGATCATCTAGACCAACTCCCAAGCAAACGCCCACCCAGGGATCGAACCCACAAACCTGGAGCCATGGGCACCACACTCCACCCATCCGACCCTCCCATCGTCTAGCTATGTCACTGAGTTCCGCATCCAGTCTTTTCTTAAACACCTCCAGGGATGGTGACTCAACCACATCCCCGGTCAGACCATTCCACTGAGAGATCACTCTTCCTAACATCCAGCCTAAACCTCCTCTTATTCTGGTGCTGGCAGCCTGAGAGATTCACACCCACCTGACTGCAACCTCCCTTCAAGTACTGTAGTTTTAGACAGCAATCAGGTCACCTCTGAGTCNTTTACCAACACTCTCTGAGCTCATCCATCCAACCAATTCCTAACCCAACAAAAAATACTTCTATCCAATCCATGCTCTGAGAGTTTCTCCTGAAGCTTACCATGGGAAACCGTGTCAAACGCTTTGCTAAGATCCAAGAACACAACATCCATGGCCTTTCTATTGTCAACTAGGTAAGTCACCAGTTTGTAAAAGGAGATCAGGCGGGTCAGGCAGGACCTACATCTAAATCTGTGCTGACTGGGCCTAATGTCGCGGTTATTTTGCAGGTGCTGCGTAATAGCACACAGGATTATCATTTCCATGACTTTGCCTGGGACTGAGGTCAGGCTGGCAAGTCTGTAATTACTCGGATCATCTTTCCTTCAGCTCTACTGCGTCTTGAAGCTTGAAGTTATACTTTTCAAGAAGAGGAACTCTAGGAACTCTAGTAGTGTTTTCTGTTCCTGAAAACATACTAATAGTTGATCTTCTTCATAGAGTTTTTTTTAAGTTTTGGGGGTTTGTTTGTTTTTTCCTTTTGCTGAAAAGGCTGAAAGGTCTGACTTCCAGTCTATTGTGTCACACGCACTGGGTGGGAAGCCCATATAATTCTCACTTCACTGTTTCCACATCTGACTATAGCTCAAATATTTAATGAAGAACGACTTTGGCCTTTCTCTCACTCTATGTTCTTATGTGCTAAATTTAACTGATTAACCTGATTGGCTGCATCTGACATCTTGGTCAGTTAATGGGACAGAAGCCCTGTTGTAACTGTGGCATTTATCTGCAAGGCCACCATTGCTTTGAAAGTAATCCAGCTGGAGGATGTAATCCCCAGATATCTTGCAGCATATGTTTTACTAGTTCATATGACTGGATGTACTACTACCATATACTGTACACTCTTACACAACTGTGTGTCTAGTGTGTGGTAGCCCAAATGTTGGGATAGAAAAGAGCAGCAAAGTTTACACCCAGCTATTCAGCTCTCTGAGCAGTATTGAGCATCTTCTAGAGATGGTCTCCATGGCAAAAGCAAACCTCCACCAAAGGAGATACTTTCATCCAAGTGGAGTCAGACTGACTCTAGGTCCTTACAGAAAGTAGCACTAAGTTAGTGTCCAGAAAATGCAGTATTTATTGTTGCAGACTGTGTGTTTGCTGCAGAAGTCTACTTTTGCTCTGGTCACAGCTCATGAGACAAGGAGCTGTAAAAGACAGGGAGCTCTTCTGATATGAAGCCCTGGGCTGAGGTCTTATAGACTCCCTTTCAACTTCATCTATGCTATTGGTTGCCATGGGATATTTGGAAAAGTTATTTTTGAAATTGCAAGAGGGGGCAGCCTTATTTTTGGCATTTCCTAACTTTGAATATTTGAATTCAACTCACTGTGGGAGGGGGGCAGGCATCTTTTCTTATAAGATCAGTAAGTAGATTAAATCCCAAAGTGTGTATTGGGTGTGAAGTAAGCGCCCTAGATATAACATAACACAGAAATCAGTATTTCTTTCCACTTTTAGAGAGGTTTCTGTATTTAAAACCTCACATTTTAACAGCATCTTTGAATGCTATTGTTAGTAGGGTAAAATAAAATTAATCTTCCAAAGAAATGATGTTCACCCTGTAAGAATATGTCAATATAACCATCAAATTCTATGCTGGAAGCAAAAAAGTTAAATTTATTTAAATTAATCTCCCCATTATTTCCCCATAATTGAGTACAACCTACTATATGGAAACAGCTTACTTATAAAGGAAAACAGCATCCTAAGGCATGTTTGTGATGACTTCCAGAGGTATTGGCAGTGACACAATGGAATAAACAAAGAAGAGACATCTTTGAGCCAGATCCTCAGGATGTCTGCATGGTGATAGAAAATGTGTATTTACAAAGAGCATTCTTCCCTTTCATTTTTCTATTTCTTACCTGACTTTGAGACACATGAGTAATCAGTTAGTCCCAGAAGATGCACTTGAAGGGGTTAGCACTGCAGGATATATTCTTTTAAATGCAAAAATTGAAAGCAGCCTAAGGAAGCCAAAGTAGGCTGCCCAAATTTGACAGAGTGAACAGAATTAGAGTTAGTGAGCTAGGCAGTTTTTAAACTTGAGTTATGAGGCTCTATTCTTACTGCATTGCCATCAGATTCTCAGGATATGTCCCCAGGCTCTGTGCAGAACTGTGTTCTATTCATATTGCATTTCATATATATAAGTGATAATACCCAGAATTTTTGAAACAGAAGTTCTTCTATTGTCACAGACTCCCTTTGTGAACTTGGGAAACCACTGTACATTATTACATTACTAATATATTTGCAAAACTGGGACAGTACTGCTTTCCTTTTTCTTGGAGAATCTTAGATGGAAAAATTGTGCCTAGATACTGTTGAAATTGAAGGGTATAGAAATGCCTAAAATACTCATCTTAGTATAGTAAAGGTGACCATAATTGCTTGTGAAAAATGAGCATGGGCACCTTCCAACTGCGCTACAAAGATGTTTCAGAACAGGACTGTGAAGGAATAATTGCTTCCTGAAAGGTAAATTATCTCAGGTGAAGAATATTTTATAGCAGGAATACTGTAAGTTTTTCTATGCTTTGCTATCCTCTCTTAAAACTTGTTGGAATAACTGTATTAGAATCTGGATTGAAGGTGGTATCATTTTGCTTTTTTTAGGTGGTCTGAGTACAGTTTCACTGTTTCCCTATCCCATCATTGTTGAACTCAGCTAAGATATCTCAGTTTGATCTCATGGTGTAAGTGGAGTGGAACCACATTTTAAAGGTTCACCCCGTTTATTTGTAAGCCTTGTAAAATCCAACTGATTTCACAGTTAAATCACTTCAAGGTTCAGCTTATATGCTTCATAAGATCAACTGTGTCAGAACAATAATGAAATTTTGCAATGGTATATATTACATGTTTAACAAAGTCAGACTTTACTTGAGCTCTTAGGTTTGGGGGGGGAACTAAGTGGTCTGCCCCACCCCAGGGCACAGGACCCTAAATGAATTTAGAATTATTTTTTGCAGTGAGAGAGTCTGAACACCACAGAAGAAATCATGAAATAAAGCTTATAGCTAGAATGCTCAAAACTTTTTTTGTGATCCTGCTCCAGACTGAATGAAAAGGATACAATGAACCAGCCTGCACTGTATGTAGTTGCCCAACTGTATGTTGATTTGCTCAGCAGCTGAAGAGAGAATCTGTACTTCCATCCAGCATTTTAAACAAAATTATGTATAGAAATGCAACACAGAACAAAAAAATTAAATTATAATGAACAAAGCAAATGCTTTTCTAGTTCACGCATGATTTGGGGGTAACAAAATTACAGTTGTGCAGTTTAGTTGCAAGTTGAGTAGGACTTGGATATTCATATAGATGGCAAAAATATAAGTTGGGGAGTTTTTTAAGGAATGTCAAAAAGCAGTCAGTTTATAAGCAATATAACCCCTTGTGGTTCAGCTGAAGTGAAGTCTCAGTTTAATTCCAGTTAAATGAAAATCTTCCCTTAAGTTACCCATACATAAATAATGAAGGATTTCCTACCCATCTCATGAAGAGTCTTCTATAATTGCTTCCTAAGGTAGATTCGCTGCCTTGAGACAGTGGAGGTGTTCAAGAGAAGACTGGACGAGGAGCTTAGTGACATGGTCTAGCTGGGGGGTGTAGGGCTGGATGACCCTGGACCCCTTCCGGCTCGGAATGGCCTGCTAGACTGTGAGGGATCTAGGTGGTGTTACGCTCTGGGATGTGCTCTCGGTCTCTGTACGGGTGTTAGGTGGTGAGTTGGACTAGATGATCCTTGTGGGTCCCTTCCAACTCATAATATTCTGTGATTCTGTGATTCTGTGATAATGCTGATACAAACATAAAATCAGCTTTCTCTTATTTTAGCATGTTTTAGATAAAAAGTTCATTTACTTAATTTTGTTTTTCAGAGCAAGGAAGAATGTAAGCACTTCATTAATGATTATCCTGACCTGGAAGTCACGATGCTGTATTATTCCATAGGTTCTGGTTAGCAGTAGAAGACCTGAAGAAGAGGCCTATCCGTGAAGTTCCAGCTCGCGTCCAAGAAATCTGGCAAGAATTTCTTGCTCCAGGTGCACCCAGCGCTATCAATCTCGATTCAAAAAGTTATGACAAAACCACTCAGAATGTGAAGGAGCCTGGAAGATACACATTTGAAGATGCTCAGGTCAGTTTGTAGTCCTGTTTAGGGACATTTGAAGTGGAACATTGGCTAATGAAATCTATATACAAAAAATGAGACATATTTTGGAATTAGAGGATAATGCCCTGTTTCCTAAAATGCCATTTTGGCAATGCAAATAAGTAACATTCTTTCTTTCATGAGGCGTATGAAGTTCTTATGAAATTTCTGTGCTTGATAAAGAGTCTTCAAGTGGACTTCAAATAGAGCAAAGCATATAGTGAAGAAAAAATGAAGTACTTCTGTGTTAAATGCAACACTTCATATGACGTATAACTTAATATTTCATCTTTGTGGAATTCTGAGAAAAGAAATAGAAAAGAATTGGATTCACAGTAAAAGTAGCAGAACCAGTATCATCCTCCATTTTCAGCAGTAGCCCAGTGATGAAAATTTAATTATTAATGCAAAGTGAAATGGTGTCAAAAGGAGAGATTGAGATCATATCCCTGCAGAATTTCCTACAGCTTGATTATTAGGTCATCCTCTTGGGAGTCAGGAGATGCTGCTATCAGCCCCACAAAGGAGAGAAGGGAATTGATTTGAGGCTTTCTACTTTTTAGGAGAATGTCTCTGCCCTAAATATGAGGGGGAATAATTCTACCACATTGTCATTTTTCCATTCTTAGAATAACAACCTATGTAAAAATAATAAAATTTTCATTAAATCCTATTTCATACCCATTGTTTTGAAGTATTCTGCACTAAACCAAGCATGCAATTTTGCTTCCGTCTTCTAACACTTGGAGATTTAGAAATGCAGTACATAGCAAAGACATAAATTACAAAAATAAACAATCTAGCAAGATGTTAGGTTTAAAAAAAAATCCTTGCAGTTGAGTCAGCAAAGGACAATTACATTCCTTACCAATATACAAATTATTTTTTAATAGGTGTAAAATTTCAGCAGCATTTTACTTCCAGATCTCTCTTTTTGTATTTTTTCCCTTCATTTACTAAAGACATTGAGTATTCAGTCTTTATTAAAGCAGGACTTTTCCTCCTGTCAGATCTCTGCTTAGTTCACAGGTCCACAGGTTCACAGGTTATTCTGAGTTGGAACCCACAGGATCATCTAGTCCAACTCGGAAGCCCCCATTACTCTAGGAAACGGAGGCAGGCTGCACCTGCCGTGTTCTCACTCGAAGCTTTACAGAGTGTCCCACCTGAGGAGGCAGGGCTCTGTCAGGAGTAGGGCTCTGCCTCTGCAACAGGCTCTTTGTGACCTGCCAGCTGTGAAAGAGACCACTTATATATCATTTTGGTGGCCAGAGGGTCATTTAATTGTGGTTAAAATGTATGAAAAGCATTCCTGGACTTAAAATAGGGAATGATGAAACTCCATGTCAAATGAGAGGGACACAAAAATAAAAATAGTCTGATCGTGCTAAATAACATGCAACATCAAAAATCCACTTTAGTACAGTGGTAAGTGTCCCCATCTGACATGTCGGAGACTCGGGTTCGATTCCCGCCAGGGAGACAGTGTTAAGAGTTGGACTCGATGATCCTTGTGGGTCCCTTCCAACTCATAATATTCTGTGATCAATTCCTGATTAATGTGTGCATTAACAATACTAATATTATTTTTGCTTTTACAGGGCTGCTTCTTGTATAGTAATAACATTTTAATGCTCACCACTACTGTCTGCTTTCTGTTCACTGCAGTGTTTGTTTTGCTAGGAACTGAGTGAAATAAAAACTCTTCAAGTAAATCAGCCTAAGTTCTGAATATATACTAGAATTTCTCCACTTAGTGTAAGAAATACAATGAAAGACACTTTCAATAATTTCTAGAGTTTCTAATACAGCTTTAATTTTACCTTGTCTTAATTTTCAAAGATGGTGGGTTTGTTGGTTTTGTTTTGTATTAATTAATTTTTTTCACTACCAAGCTTAGAAAGAGTATATACTTTAAAGTGTATTTGCTGTTTCCCAATTGCTGTGCTACAGGTTTTTTATAATAAAAAATACAGTTTGGGTAAAAGAAAAACTCCATAAAAATGGTCAGCACAGTTCAGTGGATTTCTTAAAAATATTTTGAGAACCTTTCCTATTCTGACTACTTTTTCTACAAATTTTTTCTCTAACATATAAGTAGAAATAGAAGTATCAAATGTTCTGCATCACAGATTTTTCATTTTTCATCATTTTAAGAAATGAGAATGCTCCAAAATGAGAAGTTCTGTAAGCTGCCCCTGTCATTTGCTTTTTGAATAAAGATTTCCAAATTTACATACCCCTCAGAAGAATGAATGTCTTGAAAATTAGATCAGCCTGGAACTGGTTTTTGGGGTTTTTTTTAATTTAATGTACATATTTTCCTTTTTATATTGGTAGCTGGAGAGCAGACTAAATGTCTGTCAAAGGATGTTTGCAAGAGTAGCCGGGGATATCCTCACTAACCTTAGCACTTACTTGTGATGCTGAATTGAGTACCTCCTCCTGCCTGTAAATTCACAAAAGCATCTCCAGAGATTAATTCAGAAAATTTGAAGAGGGATCCATAGCTCCTAATTAGTCACTTAGCTAAACTTAGCTAAACACCTAGTAAGGCAGATTTGAAATTGAGCCTTAAACTAGGACTCAGTGGTAAATTCTTAGAAAATAATTCTACAGTCGCAACTTGGTCTATAAAGGAAAGGTGTGCTGTGTGATTTATACATAGTTAGTGAGTGGGATTTCTACTTCAAGAACAGAAAGCAAATCAGCCTTAGCTTCAGAACTGAAACCTGCCCCCCCATAATACTTCCTATTCATAATAGTACTAGCTAGTATACATTCCACAAATAAACATATGACTGTCTCCCGTTTTATATATGTCTTCTCTCATGAGAGTAACAGCTCCTCCTTTCCTTTCCAGGAGCACATTTACAAACTGATGAAAAGTGATTCTTATCCTCGTTTTATACGATCCAGTGCCTACCAGGAGCTGCTACAGGCCAAGAAAAAGGTATTGGTCCATCTTGCCTTTGTCTTGCCACTGTGCAAAGCAGTGGTTATGTTTGCAACAATACTCAGTCTTCTCTCCCCTGTGCCAGTGCAACTGGATATCTGGTAGGTGACCAGCTTGGCGTGTTTGGAGGGTCACATACACACAGGAGCTCAATATACATATATGTGTATATATCCTGCATGCGGGCATGTTTCAATAAGTTAATCTAGCAAAACTTATTTTTATTTTTACATCCCATATTGTACTGTTTTCTCTGTTATGAAGCACCTTAAATTGCAAAGTGCTTTACAAATACATTAAAAAAAATAAAATAAAATCCCAGAAGAATAGTCTTTCATGTTTGCAAGTTTGCTTATGTAGTAATTGTTGTTCTCTTTATTCCACCTATAAAACCTACAGAATGTGTTTAGAAACAATCTTATTCATATGAATAACTTCTGATTTCAACTATAAATAGAGGGACTTCCTAATTCTGTTTCTTTCCCTGTTGTTACATGAATAGTTTTGAGTAGGCTAGGAATCTGACTTGAAAGACTGATCATGTCACACTTCGGCAAACAGAGGGTCATGTCTTGGCATGTAATATTTTCTTAGAAAAATCCAGATTATGGATTGAGTTCTGAATAGCCACAGCCCAGAGTATGTGGAGCAGCTTGTGCAATGTAGATTTCTATGATGATAAATAATTTTACCAGTGGGCTTTCAATAGTAATCTCCTAGAAGCAGCTGGGAGCCCTGTGCCTTGCAAAATCAGGGCCCTGACTGTTACCAGAAGAAGGTAGATATTAACACCGTAACTTTCTATTGTTTACAATGACAACCTAAAATTATATGAAAGTACTGTGTGATTTTGTTTCTTGTTCAAACATTGATTTCTGAAGATCCAATATAGAGAGAGATGTTGAAAATACCAGAAAGCTTCAACTGTCCGTGTGAAGTCCTTAAGTTTGTGAATGTCAGTTCATTAACACAAGATGTGCACTTCATTATTTCTTTTTATTTTCAGTTTTTCTTTAAATTCAAACCAGTTTGATCTCCATGAAAAATTATTTTTGTTGAGTATTGTATCTGCTTTGCCCATCCCCTGTTTTGCCAAGTCCCATTACAGCCTCATACCTGTGTTTGCTTCCTGATTTATACAAACTTTGTTTTGCAATCCATTGTTTCATCAATCCTTCTTTTCTACTCCATTTTTCTTGCTTTTCTTTTTCCCCTCCTTTTTCTTTTTGGTTTTTTTTTTGTTTTATTTATTTTAAATTTAAGTTGGAAAACACTCTGGATCGTCGAACATCTTTTGAGAAATTCACACGCAATGTGGTAAGTTTGTTGCCTCGGAAGACTAGTAAGCCTGATGGGACATCCTTCTCCTCTCCCCCTCACTGATCCCAACTTTCCCTTTTTTCTTCTCTAATTTTACAGTTAAAAGTGTATTCATCACAGTTTGTAAATTTTCCTGGGAATGACAACTTTATAATGTGCTTTCATTATAACCCCTCCTCCTAGTCCCTTTCCCATTGATCTCAATAGTCTGACATGGAGGATTGGAACTTTGGGAGCCATGCTTTTACATTAAAAAGCATGAAATTAGTCACCTTCCCCGCCCCCCCTCCCGCCCTTAATTTTAGTAAAGAATCTGTGAAACTCTGCTTGATGTTGTTTCTTTTTCTGGTGCCTCCCAAAATACGAAATCTAAAACAGTTGAATACATTAGATTTCCGCCTTCTTTTTATTTCACTAAAAAGGGCTTTGTCCCATTTTTTTAATTGGGCACAGGGAAAAATAAACAAGTATAATTTTCCCATCTTCCTTAATGTCTAACACAGCTTCTGCAAGACCAAAGAGTTAATGCTGTTGATGTNAGCATTGCCTCAAGTATTTAAAAAAATACATAAATACCTTCCAGTAATCAAAAAAACTCAACCCAAACAAACAGTGAAAGAACAAAGTCTGGTGAGGCTGTGGGAATATCTCCCATTTTAAAACAAAACAGTAATTATTTAACTACTTTCTTATAGGTAAAGGCTTCCTGTTATATGCTTTGAATCCACTGTAATCAGGAAGAAATTTGGATTCAATGGGACAAAGTCAGTAAAGGACACTAAATGTAAATAAACACCCACAAAGAAAACTATCCTAATGTTTGAAACAAAAACCCCTATGTTTTGCATGGTGGTGTTGCCATAGCATGTTGCAGTGTGATTTGTGTGTTGTTCTAAACAAGTTGAATCTATAAAAGAAGATTGTACATGATAATGTTATACATGATAATTCCATTATAATTCCTTAGGAAGTTCCGTATTAATAAAAAGTCTATAAAAGAGAGTGCAAAGAGTGGGTAATGCAGTTGGGATCTCTGAGAGCCAGACTTTTTCCAGTCATAGTGCCTGGCAAGCTTCTATGCTACATTTATTCATGGCATTTTGAACAGCCCACGGGTCAGGATTTGGCTATGGTAAAGATGATGTAAATAGGTGGCTATAAGGAGAGAAATAGCAAGCTGCAGATAGATGGAAGGAGAATACAGCAGGGAAAAAGTGAAGACAGACTGGGAGACACTGAAATCACTCTCAGAGCACTGTTACAGAGCAGTTCTGGGCACAAACATTGGAGCATTGTGCCCTGCAGCCATGCCCAATATTCATCATGCTAATGTCAGGACAGAAGTGTACCAGAATAGCAGGATGCCAGAGATGCAAAGCAGACCCGGTAAACCAGCTGTGAACTACAATGAGAATGAAGATTTCTGGATGTGAAGCATTAGTAGAAGAGGGCATTTATTTTTTTTTTCACAGAGCAAGCTATAAAATAAAATCTGTCGTTTTACTTTCCTTCAAACTACTGCCTTTTAATCCGGGTGGAGTCTGTCAAGTCGGGCCAGGTATGAAAGGAAACATATCGCTGCTTGATCTATTCAGATGACTGACTTCATGGTGCCCACTTTCTCAGGACCCCTTGCCACCAGGCATCCTTGTTCTTCCACTCTATTTCTTGGTTGTGATGTGTTTATAATAGATAATTATCTACCTTGGTGCAGTGGTTCCAACCAGCAGGGATGAGGGAAACATTTCTCAGAATATCCTTCAGTGTACTGATTAACTTGCTCAACTGTGAAGTAAGGGACTGTGAAATAGATCTTTCTAGTGATTAATACAGAACATAGGGTCTGGATAAATGCTGTCCTCTCTGAATGATTTAGTGAGATGAAATTTACAGTTTCTCTTCTCCTCTGATGGTTTACAATATTTAGACTAATTGTCACTGGATTTTTTTCTCCCTTCTATCAAAGTGGGTTTGAACCAAATTAGGCCTCGCTTTTTTTCCATTTGAATTATTTAAAAAAGCCCAGTAACCTTGGTTGTGTCTAGGGACTCAATCTGAGAAGATGTCCTTGTAATTCATAACCTGATTTGTTAAGATGAAGAATTTAAGAGGCTCCTGATCAATGTTAAATGAAATTGGGTTATACTTGTACAGAAAGCATTTGTTAAACTAGAAAGTTTAGAAACTTTTTAGGGGCAATTACTCTGTACTGTTTCATGAATTATGTAGAAATAACCAATTACGTATAATGAATCATTATTCTATCTAGTCTGATGGTGGAAAAAATAGAAGTGGAACTATGTACACAAAAACACTAGGCTCAGCTCCGCGGTTTTTGACATTGAAGACTTCTCTTTCTAGAAAACTTTCAATAAATTGGTGCACTTCACAGAATCACAGAATCACACACACACACACTTCATGAAAGCCCTAAATGCTTAGCTTAAAAATATTGGCTATTTAACTTGCTCTGTAGATTTTATAGTACAAAATTTCTAAGCCTTCGGCAGTCTGCAGCAGACAGTATGAATAGTGTTAGAAACAGGTCTGCACTTGCATAAAATGTGCAGAAGTAATAGTAAACTGGCATTTGCTATGTGTTATATTTATAATGAACACCCTATAGTTTGCATTTGAGTAGTAACCCCAGCTATTCTTGGTTTGCCTCACTTAGACTCCCAGGTATTGTGTGAAAATATAGAGCACATACACTTCAGCACTACTGTAATGAAGCTATTGGATAAGTGCATTGCCTTGGAGTAACACTGGCAACATTTGTCACAGCTCTGAGTCAAAGGTACAGAGAGCAGTGACGGTGTGCTCTGTGCTGCCCCCTGACTGGCTTAGCACCTCAGTTTTGTCTTTGAGAGCAATAAATGTCTAGTCACCTGCAGCTTCACAGAATCACAGAATCACAGAATATTATGAGTTGGAAGGGACCCACAAGGATCATCTAGTCCAACTCACCATCTAACACCCGTACANCCCCCCTAGCTTTAGGGTTATTTTAGGAATGATTCCCAAGGAAGCAAATCATAAAGGAGTGAGGACTGGTCTCCTTGTGTTGTTCTGCTGTGACTGGAACTGAGCTGCTATGCTTTGTGCTGGAAGAGAGAAGCTTGAAGAGTAGTGCTTCCACAGCCAGGTTCATCTTAGCGAGCTGCCAATAAGCATTGGTCAGGTGTTAGGCCAGTGTCTGCCATTTCCCAGCTGACAAACATTTATTTGATTCTTACTCTGTTTGCAGGAATGACAGAACTACAGAGAGGTATGAAAAGCAGAGGGTACAGGCCCAAGACAAACATACTAAAAATATTTCTCTTGGGCATTAGTGCCTTGGAAGCCCACACTTGAGATGGTTATTCAAGTTCAAACTACTCCATCTGGCACAAGTTTGTACATTAATCACAGTTGAGATCAGCTCATCAGTAAATGTAAAGATAAGTGCAAAAGGAGAAAGAAATGGAGTGTGTTGCTGGATTTGGAATAAGTCAAAATAGGAAAGTAGTCA
>WEKX01021581.1:27327-70860 GCA_013390025.1 Pitta sordida
CAATTCCCCTGTGCTAGTGAAGCAAGGACTGCTTAAATTTGAAAAGGAACTTACTCCGTCTGCTCCCCTATCTCTACTGTGCTCCTGTCAGAGGCTGTTTATACACCAGCTCTGTGTGTAGTGCACTACAATGTCACCTGGAAGATTTTCCTGCCAATGCCAGCTGAGCTGTTGGTGGGCTGCAGGTGTTTCACACATGAGCAAAAGGAGAACAGGGACAGCAAGGAGGATCAAGTCTTGCTTCACATCTCATTTTGCTCACAATGGGGTTCATGCTCTATCTCTCTTTCCCCATCAGATGAATGGAGGTCTCATTTCTGGTTCTACCAGTATTGGTCCTAGGGAGTAGCATCTGCACTGGCAATAAAGAAATGTAAAGGAACCACTGAGGTTGCCTAGCCGAAGAGTATTAATCTTCTAAAAGAAAAGACTTGATCTACCTCTATTACACATTTCAGCTCCAGGCCTTTTGTGCATTTTGTATTAGTTTCTTATAAGCCACATATGTACTGACGTTGTTGCTGACTTGTTTACTGATTATTTGAGTAGTTAGTGTAATGCTGCATAAATGAGTCCGTCAGCATGATTTTATTTAGCAGCTCATATATCTGCACGTGGCTTTGTAATTTCCCTCCTAAATTCTCTAGTGATAAAGTTGGAAGTACAACTCTGTTAAACAATTAATACACTAAGGCAGGGGCTGAACACAGGCCAACAGATTTTGTGCTCTTAGAGATACTTGTTCACTGTTGCTGTTATACTGCCTGCTTGTACTCTGACTTCCTTATCAGGGTACGTTTGTGGGGTTTCATTTTGGATCGTGTATTATTAGTAAAATTCTTAAATAGCTGCATTTTATTTGTTCAAAGTGTACTAATACAGGGAAAAAATCATAATTTTGTTTAGAATTTGGCTGTATACTTCTAAATGTTGAAGGCAACAATATATTGAAAATATTAAGGCTCTTCTTTTCACCATTCTGACAAACATCTACTATTTCTTCTGACTTTTTTCNAGTTGTCACTTCACTAACTATAAGATAAATTAGCACTACTAATGCCTTAAAAAACCCCCATACATTGTTGTTGTTCAGATGAAGAGTTTGTATCTACAAGAAGTGTAATATTCTGTGACACAGGGAGATAGGTGCAGGAGAGGACAATGAAGAGAACTTTAGGGCTTCCTGGTCACTGTAGGGCTTAGAAGAGAAAGTGTGTCCAAAGACTGGCAATATCCAGGGTGCAGGTGATGCGGAATACAGAAAAAAAATGTCATGACAGCTTAATGCATCTCTAGAGGAAAATTCAAAGAACATGAGGAAAAGTATTATACAACACAGATCAACTAATAACTTCTTTTGGGTCTAATTTTAGGTCAAAAATTCCTCATTTATGTGATGACATAATTCAACCCTGACATGCTAGAATTTTTTTATGGTTCATCAAAAAATTGCAGAAATTTTAAAACTCATAAATAATTGTTGCAAATAATAATAAACAAATATTTCCAGATTTTATACCACAGCAAGAGCTTATGCAGCTTTCCAGTGTGATATTAAGCAAATTGTTTTAATAACTAGTAGAGAACTCCTGGTTTTAATATTTTAATTAGGTGGGTCATGCAGTTCAATACTAAAGGGAACACATACATATTTACAGAAAGTAGCCAGATCTCTAGACCTGTAAAATTAAGTGCAAACAACTTAATGAAGGGCAAAGATAAGCATATGTTCAATATTTTCTGAGATTATGTCTGTGACTGACAGTTGTGAATTTTCTAATAAAACACCTGATTTTGAATATGTTCTTTTAAATTGTATTCCAGTGATACACTGCTGTTGAGGCTTTTTTGACTATTTAAAAAGAAAAGATCTTTTACTATAACAGCTTACATGTTGCATTAGAAGAAAACAAAATTTAAGGGTTAACAAGTGTCAAGAAGCTGTGAATTTAATATAGGTAGAAAGTGACAGATATAGGGGGGACAGCACACCAGGAAGGACACTTTCCTTCCTTCAACAAATTATTAATACTGTCAAGGGGGTTATGGTGAGCCTGATGGATGAGCAGTCTAACTCAACGTTGCAAACATTAGTTCCCTTCCAAATTATATTGTAGAGGAAGTATTCATCCTAATTTGTTCCATTTGTATTTCAGAACAAAAAGAATAAAATAGCTATTCTTCATTTTATGACGACCCACTCTGATTTATTGCATTTGGGCAAATACTCAGAATCAACTTACAGATCCCTGTGAGCATATATTTAATTGATAATGACAATAGATATTAAATTGTGTAATTCCACTGAGTTAAAATACTGCAGATGATTGATATGGCATAATAGGTTAATTTAGCATTTACTGTGGAAAATGAAGCATCTCTCCATAGTTACAGTATTTCCTACTGTATTTTCCTTGAAATCGGTTTAATATTTCTGAGTTGGGCACTTAAAATGAACAATACAATAAATGTAAGTATTAAATATCTAACTGGTGAGTTAGAACCATTTTCTATTTAATGTTTTATGATATATTTGTGTTACATTGTCAGGGTATGCCTGTGGTATTTTGAGGAATGATGTCAGCTTGTCGTGCCAGCTCTGCCTCTGTTGGATCAGAGCCACGGTAGGATGGCCCTTGGAGAGCTAACTCCTTTCAGGTGGCTGTAGGAGAGCTAAATCCTGTTCTGTGGTTTCTGTCTGGCTCAGATAAAGCTCAAATCTGCCTGAAATATACCATGGTGGCATACCATCCTTTTCACACTGTAGACCTAGCTCTTGTGGGACAGTCATTACAGCTTATTAAAAGAATTTGTTAAAAAATTAAAACCACATCCTTGCAACAGGAGAAATGATGAGAAAAACAACAACTCATAAATCCAAACACCTTCAAAGCATTTTTATGCAGTCACATGTAGTATACCTGACCAATGTTTCTTATTAATAATAAGTACAGCCTCAGCAAACCTGTAGCTGTGTTCATGAAACGGCTGCTTTCCTGTCTGTATGCCATCTGCCTCATACTTTCTTACCTTAACTTGAAAGTAGATTTTTGTCTTCTGTGACTGAGCTCCCACAGTTTGCACATTCATATTTACAGCTCAAGGCACTCTTGCTTGCAATAAGCTTCTTCAGTTTCTGGATATGACTGACAGCAAAAACCTCAGCATCAATTTCTCATCAGCCAAAACCAATCTCATTCAAAATGGCCTTTAAATTTGTTGGCTTGTTCTGTGAAACAATCTAGCTGGCTGGCAGTGCAGGTGTTTAAACATAAGGACTTCCTGTGGTTTAAGATTTGACAGACTCCAGTTGGTGCCCCTAGCTACTTGAGAGTGATGTGGCAACACTGAGTGGTTGCTGATGAACAGGTTTGCAGTGATCATGCCTCTGTTTTCTGTTTTTGTTTTTTGTTTTTATCTTTTCCTCAGGGGAAATCGCTCACATCAAAGAGGTTAACCAGTCTAGTGCAGTCCTACTAAAAGGATCACCTTGTAGCATGGAAGCAGACTCAAATCATTATACATACTTTGTAGCTCACTGATTGCCTGACTCAGAGGACAGTAGAACAAGATGTTGCATGAGCAAGGACCTGACTTGTTTTCTTTTGTGTATACTAAGGCATTACAGACTCCGAGGGACTCTCTAGCCTTTCGATGCCTCCATTTCGAAAACTGTCTGCTCACTTCTTCCTTCATATCAAGCTGGATCTGTGTCTTTTTATTTTCTGCAAGCTCAAGTACAGTGAAAAAAAAGCTTCTGCTAGGCACAGTTTATAAAAAAATACGTCAATCAAAACCTGGAAGAAATGTAAAAAATGCATATATTAATAAATATACATATGGCATCACATTTATTGCACAATAAATTAGCACAGAAGGTTTCATTTCACAGATGTATTCACATTGAGAAAGAAAGCCTGTGTCTTTGTCTGTTGTCTGTATACTCTCTGTTAATGTTTCTTGCATTTATTTTTATACCATATTTAAAAAAACAACACCTTTTACTCCAGATGTATTAAAGTTGATCCTTTCTCTGTAAATTTGTGTATGTTTATATTGTTGTTTTATCTTTCATTAAAAGATGCAGAATCTCTTTCCTTTGGGAAGTTTGAGATTTTAATATTGAATCTGAAGATCAGTCAAGAGCAAAATGTTACACACCGTGTGCTTTCTAAAAAGCGACATGAAATGGCGTTTTCTTTCTCTTGGTGACACCTAATCAAACACTTTATTGATAATAATTTACTTTTTCTTTTCTCTTTGTCAAGCTAGCAGCAGAGAGAGCTTTCCAGCTTGCTCATCATCACATAAGCAAACTTTTCCTTTAAAAATCTTCCTATAATATTGCAGCCTGCACAGCAATTCAGTCGCTACCCCAGACCAGATTGACTGAACTGCATTACCTTAGGGGAACAGACGTGAGCAAAGCTGGCTGACAACACAAGGGTATACTTGCTAAATAGGAAGGGCAGTGTTTCTTTCTCCTTGCTGTCACTTGTGATACAGTGCAACATTTTAAACTGAAAAGGTAGTAGTTTGGGAGTGCTAAGTATACAGCCTGCAGAGTAAACCTGCGGTAGGAACATGGGATATTGTAATTTTAATTCACGGGCTCTGTTCAGGGGTGCTGTTGTATGTCCGCTACTGAGGTTATTCACACAAAGACCTGTTGACAGGTTTATGAGCATTTGTAGATGTTGCCCATGAGACAGCAGATATGGAGCTTCTGAAGCTAATGTGAGCTGGAACCAGAAATTTCTGCTCAGCCTTAAGAAACAACACTTTGGACTGACAGAGGTGACAAGATCTCTGAGTAGGAAAGCAGAGATGTGAACTAAGTCAAACGACAAAATGCTGATACCTCCAGGCCATTGTAGGGTGCACCAAACAAACAAGCCTTTTTAGCAATGCACAGAATAGATTCAGGATGACCAACACTAGTACCATCTGTCATGTTGACTTTGGTTTGATATTGAGAAGCAGGAATCTTTTTTCAAAGGAACTACCAATCCTAAAAATGCACGCACACACTCACACACACAAAGTGGGATTGTCCTAGATGCAAGCAGACAATCACTTTGAGTGTATTAAGGCAAGAGTAATCTCATTAACAGTGGATACCTACCTGCACTGTTGCCGCTAGGGAAAGGACTCCTGCACAGACCAGCTATGGGTAGAAAAGAGTTGAGATGCCCTCTGAAGGGAGTTTTCCCTTCTCCACTGACTCTGTCACTAGCCTGGTACACCTGTAGTCATGAATGCAGCATCTGTAAAGAGGCAGTCTGAGTGAACCCTGTACAAAAAGGCATTATAAATCACCATGAATGGTTTTTCTCCATGTTCTGCTGAGTTTCCTCGAGGTTTCGGGTTTCTGTTTGTTCTTTGTTTTCACATGCCATTGTTTCTGGTTTCTGGGCAGGATGACAATTACGGCTTTAAAGTGTCTCCATTTTTCTTAGCACAATTCTACGAAGCTTTTATGGAAGTGCCCCATCAGAGCTTGATTGTGTCAAGAACACCATCTAGGTCAATTCAAACTATTCACACCCTAGGGAGGTCAGATGAGTTTTAATAAATAATCACACTGAATCCCAGATCTTAAACTCTGAGATTTAGGTTTAGCACAGAAACATAAGTTTTGAGGCATGAACTTGGGACCAGGCAATCCACAGAAATTTGAGCTCTCCTTCACTTTTCAATGCCAAATAGAGATGTTTCCAAACTCCTGCTGCCACCAGTTTCTTCGATTGGTATATTGCCTGCTTTGCCTTTGTAGTTAATTAATTAGATACCAGTGTCTGGTTCAAAGAATCACTTCCCTCAAATATCTAACATTTCAAATTCAAGGCATTTCATGCAACTTCACCCCAAGTAATTCTTTTTTTTCCAAACAATTTTGCAAAACTAACTGGCTGATAAAAAGATATGGAACATATGTATTCCTGAACTCATTTTGTATTCTAGTTCTTTCCTGTCATGGTTTAACTCCAGCTGGCAACTAAATACCATACAAGTACTTGTTTATTCCCCCGTACCTCCAAGCAGGTTGGGAGGGGAGGAGGAAAAAGTTAAAACTCATGGGTTAAGATAAGGAAAGTTTAACAATTGAAATTATCTATAATAATGATAATAGTAATCATAATGAAATGAGAGAAAGAAATAGAGGAATAAGACGCAAGACAGCCAAGTGAGGCACAATGCAATTGCTCGCCCCCCTGCTGACTGGTGCCTGGCTTGTCCTGAGCAGCGATCATCCCTTTCTGGCCAACTGCACCCAGTTTATATACTGAACATGATGTTCCATGGTATGGAACATACTTTGGTCAGTTTGAGTCAGTTGTCCGGACCATGCTCCCTTCCAGGTTCTTGTGCACGTACTACCTGGCAGAGCCTGGGGAGCTGAAAAAAATCCTTCACTTAGGGTAAGCCCTGCTCCACAACAGTGAAAGCATCAGAGTGTATCAACATTATTCTCATACTAAATCCAAACCACAGCACTGCACCATCTACTAGGAAGAAAGTGAAGTCTATCCCAGCCAAAATCAGGACATTTCCTTTCAATAAATAGGAAGTCTGTATTGAATGGCTGTCTTTCCCTGTTTTGATTGGGATTTAACTTCATGTCTGCAAAGTAATACCAGATATTATTAATAAGGGTTTCAAAGTAGTCAGGGAGCAGTATTAAAGTTTCATTTGAGCTTAGTTACACGTGATGCAACTCCACTGTTACACGAGTTAATTTGGCCCAAACAAGATCAATTGTACAACTAGATGATTTTTAAAAGGTTTATCTACAATCTTATTATACTTTTCCTCATTAATGTCATCTGCTATTGCTACAGTTCTGGGACTGGAAACTCCAGGCAGGCACAAACTTCCTTTTACTTCTCCACAGAAAAAAGCTAAATGTTTGTTTCCAATTTTATACAAAGATCCACTTCAAAGAATTAAGATTAACTCAGTAAAAGGCATGCTTGTACAATGACTAGACAACTGAAGCATGACTTTGATTACACAACAATTTACTCATTAGGCCACAAATCTGCTTAGGAAAAAGGGACTAAGAGAGAAAACCAGTTTGAAGGGACCAATCTTCTAGGGAAGAGCTATCAGTAGTACATCCTGGCTCTACCCAGGAATCTGAAGACACCTTCATGTGGGATATTAATTGTAATATTCCTTAAAATAACCACTTGGAGCTTGGAACTTTCAACTGGGAGTTGTGCTTTATCAGACAATGTCTCTCCACATGCATCCTTGTCCATAAACCAGCTTTCAAGACTACAGGGAAAAGAAGTGTTTGATGGTGCTGCTGCACACTCCAGACAATTTTATGCTCCCACACCAGCCTATGAATGAAAATAGCTGGTGGGAGAGCCAGAAGCTGCCCTGGCACCTCACTGACAACAGCAAAACATTCACCCATTCTCATGTAAGGTGAAATTAAAAACTATCCTTCAACCCTACAAAACCAAAGAAGTGGGGAAAAGGCCTTAAAAGAGTGATGAGATAAATTACAAAATGCTGAACTGAAACAGCAGTGGAGTGGCCAAAAATTAGTGAACTGAAGGTGAATGTGGGACCAAAAAACGGGAATTAATTGTGGTGACCAGAACAGAAGCGACAAGGAGGAGAACTGGAAAGCTGAATAATTAGGAGGAAGAGAGGCGAAATGCAGCTGGTAGATTGCCAGCCTGTTGGCCATGGACACAGCCATGCTGAGTTGGAATTAAAACCCAGAAAATCAGGCAAGATCAACTGTGACCAGCTCCTTAAAATCCAGCAAGAACATTTCTTTTTCAGCTGAAAAGCAATAACCTATAAGCAAAAATACCAAATACAGTAATGCCTCACTCATTCACGCCTTCTTATTCACGTCTTCACTGATTTGCGGTTTCTGAATCCACAAATAGTATTCACTGATTCGCTTTTTTTTTTTTTCTGTAAACCTAATTTATGGATTGAACAATTCACGGGACCCATGGGAGACCCGTAATCCATGAATACGGAGGTAAGACTTTATCTAGAGTTGCCTTTTTCAAATTGCAATTCTAATATTGTCTGAAATCATGAGATATAAATGCCAAATGTCCCCTAAGAAATAGCAAATAGGAGGGCAACAGTCAGTTACAGAAAAAAAGATAATGCATTTAGGATGTCTACTTATTAAAAAAAAAAAAAAAAAAAAGCCAAAGCAGACCACTAAAGAGAGAGAAGGCTGTTATCTGTAGGTACCTGGAATTAGGAGTTGGGAAAGCCAGTGATTTATTTCTGGCTCTTCCAATTATTTAATTATTTATTTTTATGCATGGTGAATAGCAGCTGTTTGAATTTAGATTTTAAAATTGCCGTATTTTTTATATTCCCTTCTAGCTAAAGATGTTGTGCATAGAACTAACACTGGACTTATTAATGTAGGTGCATAAAACACAGGAATATTGCTGAAAGAAATTTAATAGCTACAGGGACTTAAATAAAACAAGGTTTTAATCTCAAGGGATATTATCAACAATTTCTTTGAATATATTCTATGTCTGAAATACACTTAAGCAAGTTGCTAAGTCGTTGTGACTCACACCAGTCTGCCTTTTGATCTAACTAAAGACTGATTTTGTCTCTTATGACTTGAAGAAAGGCTGAAGTCCTAATATGAAAGAGGTGCAGGGGAAGAGAGGATGATTACTCCGAGGCTAGATTCCCCCTCTTCATGCCGTTCCAGACTGTGGAGTCCGCAAGTGACGTGTGCAACTAAATTGGTTTTGTTTGTATAGACATCAGCTTGAGGGCTGCAGAGTCTCTTCAGACAGTCATCTCTACAACTACAAAGTTTTTTTTCCTAATATCTGTCCTGAATCTCCCTTGCTTCGATTTATTCCTTTATTTTTGATCAGGCTTTTACAGTCACTATAATAATATGTTCTCAGCATGAGTGGATATTGCAACATTACAGCCTCCTTTGATTTTCTTACTAGTGTTTTCTGAAGTTTTGAGTGACTTCATTGCTCTCCTCTGGGCTAGAGAGTATTACAACTCTCTTGGAGGATGGTGCTCAGGATAGGCTACAGGGCTCCCATGAAGGTTTTACAGGAGGAGGACAGATGATGCACTTCTGCCTGTACACACAACTACGGGTCTTGTCCTTTTTGCACTAGATGGCCGCTACAGATTTGTACTAGCTCATGTGACAGATCCTTTGCAGTCTAACTTAGATGGTTGTTCTCCTTTGTGTGTAGCTGATGCTTTAGGTCGGTGAGGTCTCTTGAGTTGTCCATTGAGTTGCATCCTCATTTTTCAGGTATGTACAGGTATCTTTGTGTGTGGGTGAGACTGAGGAATCTGCTGCCCTGATTCTTTAACACAAATGCTTGAATGAAAGTGAGGTCCATCATCACTATTTACTGTAAGGGATCTGGACGTGTAAATTGTAAAGAAAAATTGTCCGGATAATAAACTCTGAGAACCTACTCAAATACTAGATGATAATTCTTATTTACCAGTGTGGACATGGATAGTAAATATCAAACAATATTAAGACACGATTGTAAATGTTACCTTGTTACTGGCATTTGCACAATTTTTATTGTACTTTTTCTTTGCTCCTAAAGTATATTCTGCTGCATTCACCTTCATTGGCTCCCTTTTTGATTTGAGTAGATCTCAAAACCCCTTATTAGATTCATCACAGATGTCAGCTTTCAAAAAGGGTACTATTTGCCACCCTTCCTATTAACCTTGCAGCTGCTCCTTCAGCATGTGTATCACATGAATCAGGCACTGCATTATGCATAGATCTTTTCTATCCACCTTTTTACTTCTTTACTCTTTTCCTTTTTAAATGATGAGTGGTAGTGGCATATTTAATGTAACTTACTTTTCTACCTTTTTGCTGAGTGGAATGTATAACCTAAAATCTATGACCTTCTTTTAGCTGATCTCTTTTAATGCACTGTTCTTCATTCAACTTTTCTTTTAAATTCTCTTTCTTGTTTCCCCTTTCCCCTCAGGAACATCTCTTTCATGAGTCTTCATCTTTTATGGTTCTTTTCCTTTGTTGCTCTGGTCTGCACTCCATTGATCCCTCCCACATGGCCTTACGGTGCCAGCTGATGCTCTTTATACTTACCTTCTCTTTTTTACCCTTCTTAGAACTGACAGAAATTAGAAGAAAACAAACAAACAAACAACCTCCCATATAAAATCAGAAAACATTAAAGGAAAGGCAGGCCAGCACTAGAGCAAAGGCTGATGCAGATGCGGAATATACCGCTGACTGTGGCCAAATCTCCATTTTGTTCCCAGGAGTTTGCCTCTCTTCTTCCCCACCCTGTTCCCACCAGCTCACTACTTCTCCTCCAGCCACTGCTCCCCCAAGCTGATGGAGAAGGGGCATGTCCTGGGCGGGAGGGTGCCTGTGCAGGGATGCTATTACACAGTAGGGCTCACCCGGTGAGGAGGTGTTACTGGGAGCTTCAGGAGATATGAGGGAGGTGAGTTACTCCTTTACTTAGGTGCAATGAATGGAGACAGGCAAAAGGAAGTTTGAGTGTGTGATTCCTCTGGTGCCCAGGACTGAGGGAAGGAAGGGGTCAGATATTTGGGTCATTCTCTCCCAAAAGTGTTGCAATTTGAAACAGATCAGGAGCTGGAGCTTCTTTCACAGTAAGAGTGAGGTGAGGGTGTCCACAGGGTGATGCAGAATATCTCTGTCTTTTACGAAAGAAAGTGTCTGTGGGAGGCAGGAAGGAAAGTTAAAGCCCAAGAAATATTACAAGTTCTGGTCCATACTGTTCTGTGAGGTTAGCTCTAGTCAAGCCAGTGAACAAGCCTGTGGAAGATGATGTGTGTAAATCACAGATAAAATTTTTGGAGGGAGGAGGCACAAATATGGAATTTCATCAAAGGATAAACTGCTGAATATACAGTTCAGACAATTTGATAAGCTCAAATAATGAGGGAATTGGTTTACTGAAAGTTGGGTTTAGGGAACTATTAAGTTTGTAATTAGTAAGTCCTTTTGGTTTACTCCATTTCTCCTTGCTCCGCCTGTCTTGAATTAGTTCAGCAACCTTTCTGCGTCCCTGACTAACAAGACTTTGCCTTATCTCTCATCCCTTGATTTGCTTGTTAGTTGTTTTCTTCCTTCTTTTCTGTCAATGTTGGAAACCCCAGGCATAAGGGAGTAGATGCAGCTGCTCTCCCACCAGTGCATTTGTGGGAATTTTCACGTCTATTTTTAATTCTTCCTGTAATCAGCAAATTGAAATATCAAACTTTAATTTTGTTCCAAATGACTTCTTCCCAGGGCAATTCCAGCCTTACAAACCCATATCATCTACTTTTTTGACATACTTGTGGATTTTCAAGACTCAGATATTTTATTGGGAAAAAAATGACAAAAAATTCACCCATCCAAACAAAAAAACCAAACATAAAATGTATGAATTTTAGGTATTTCTTCTGCTGTTGGTCAGATCTGGAAAACCAGACAAACTGTTTTCTATTCTCTGCTTGAGCCCCATTGCCATTTTAAAACTGCTCTTTGCTATTCTTATCTGCAAGGAGTACTGAGCATCTGCACACCTTTCATTGCCTCAGTTGGCATCTCCCACTGTTTTTTCCTGCCTCAAATTTGAGGCATATTTCTACTGAAATCAGTAGAAACATAAAAACCTGCTGCTTTTATTTTACATCTAAATACAGATTTTGAATATGCTCCCTCAATTGCATTGTGTTTAAAAAAAAAGAGACAAGAAGGAAGAAAACACTTTTCCATGCCCAATGTGATGGAGAATTCTGGTATGTTGCCTGTAGAAACTACATCCTTTTCAGTTCCTGAGCTCATTGCTCCTTATTATTGAGGCCTTGCCATCTTGTGCATGCAGCAGCATTAGCAGTTGCCTCTAATTTTTTGCTCTGCAGAGAAAATCTGTCTGCAGCAGTCAGCACCAATCCTTCATGTAATGCAGAAATGGCTTCTTTTAACAGCTCACTTCCCTGGATACTCTTACTTTCTGTTTTATTGGTACTGACATGGCAGGACTAGCCTCGCCACTGTATCCAGCTCTGATCTACACTACTGCTGCAGTTTTAATTCTGCTAAGGAAAAAGTGTATAATCTGAATGGTACTACTTTGAACTGTATAATGCAGAGTATGAAAAATATTAATTATAGAAATTTACTGAATGGGACTTTTTTTTTATATTCATTATAGTCCGTTCACTGAGAAATCTAAATAGAGCATAAAATCAGAATCAAAGGAGGGAAGAAAAAAGCAATTTTCTTTTCTATAGAAGAGCAAACTATTTTGGTGTTCTCAAAAGTCTCGTGATATTTTTTCCTTTTCCCCCCACCCAGTAGTTCTGAAATTACCATATGCCTCTTCTTTCTATTTGATGTTTTTTGTTTTCTTTCGTGCTGAGTCTTGCTTATATATATGCTGACATCTCAACGATATTCATCGGAAACAAATAAACCTGGTATTATGTTCTTCCTCTAAACCCTCCTCTGCGGTGATGTTGGAAGTCGATAGTCAGCAATCGCCAGTTTTCCTCCCAGCACCAGCAACCCCCAAACGTGCAAGGTGGGTGTAGCCCGGACGTCCCTCGCTCCCGGCGGGGGCCGAGGCCGGGCGGTCCCGCGGCGCGGGCAGCGGGGCAGCAGTGACACCTCGTGGGTGAGCGCAGGAACCGCGCTCGGCCCGGCCCGCGCTGCTGCCACTGCCCAAGGATGCTGCTTTGGCCGGGGAAGGACAGGAGCCCACCGTCGCGAGTCGGCAGCGCCCCTCTGCCGCCGCCTAAGGCCGGATCCTGGTCCCGCTCACACGAACGTTCCCTGTCCCCGTCCGCTGGCAGGGGACAAACGAACCACGTTCCATCATGTCCCAACACAAAGATCACGGAATATTTTGGTTGGGTTGCGCCAGAAGAGAACATTCTTTTAAAGACAATTCCTGGGAACTAATGTCGCTGCACTACAAGGAATTCCTTCTAGGATGCTGGGGTCTTATCAAGATACACTTGGCTTGTCTTCTGGTTTAAAGAAGAAAATAATCAGAACGCTACACCATCTAATACAAAAGTATCCCCAAAGGAAGAAGAAACAGTGACAGCCATGGAGCAAAGCCAGTACGTCAAGGTCTGACTTGACTCTGGAGACATAACAGAGGCTGAGGGCTGATGGAATAAGTACTTCTATTAGAATCATATCCCTGTAAGGAAAACGAGTAGACACCACCCTTCCAGCTAGCTGATCACAGGGAAGGGGGGTTTGAAAGTCATGCGTGGGAGCATTGGTCTCGGTTGTTCCCTGGTTTTCTTCCATGTCAATGGAATCATCCTATGATCTGTAAGCAAACTGGGTGGTAAGAAGGAAATCCATAGCCATCTACTTCTGTTTTAAGGGAGAACCTCTTGGTAAAAGCCAAAATACAACTGGTTAACAGTTTCCAGACTGCAGCAGTACAGTCTGTATGGCTCTATGTGCTTCATTTATTATCTGTATCTTGGTGAGAATGAGAAACCAAATCTAAAATCTAGGCTTCATTTTCCTGTGCTCTGCCATGCACATTTGTACTAACTTTGGATTGTCTTTCCCCTCTTCTCCAGAGCCCCTAATCCCTTTGGTGGAATTGCTGAGAAACTCTGTATGTCAACCTTTATCATCTTACATTTTTATATATCTCATTCTAGCTTTACCAAAGACCCTGCACTCTGTCTGTGCGGACAACTGGTAAACCTGAAATAACCAGGTTTGGTTCAGGCACTGAACCATTTTGGGGAGGTTTTTCTGTGGAGGATCATGTACGAGGGGATGTACTCTTCAGCTTTAAAAGCCAGAGGATGAAAGAAATATTTTTTTCTCCATTAGTAATAGACAGCTAACTTTAATAACATAGTGTTTAATGGAAAATATATTAGGTATTTTTATATAATACTGTTTTATATCTAGAGTGGATATTATGGAAAACAATTGTCCTGGCTTTAGGGGATGGAGTAAAATTTGCCTTTGCTTGGATATATAGCACTATCCTTTGGGATGGTGTCATTTGATAATTCCTGCCACATGTTCTCTTGAGTAGGATGTTTTTGTTTCCTTACTGTGTCTCTCCTCAAGTCCTGCTGGGTAATATTTCGGATAGTCATGGTCAAAAAAACCATGTGACAACTTCCAGATGTTCAAATAATCAAAGAGATCTGCAGATCTAAGGAAGCACACCAACAAACAAATGAAGGATAACTTGAAGGGCTGCAGTCTAGGTGGGGGGTCAGATTCAGAGGTGGGGTAGCAGGCTGAAGGATAATCTTTTAATATCTGGAGAATTTGCTGATGTTTAGATCATTTGCTAAAAATGAGACAGTCTGATGATGTGGCTGGGCCAGCAGTAAAAACCTAAAACATGGAGTTGGATTGTGGTTTTCCCACAGCTTGGAACAGAGCTGACCTCCCTGGGGAGCTAAGAAGGCTCTCACAGTGCAGCATAACTCTGAGCTGAGCTGTCTGCTGGGCTCCAGCTTGCCTGATGCATCTGGGGCTTTGAAACTTGACCATGCTTTGCTGTCACCCACACTAACACTCCATCTGGGTCTGTGTCCCGAGACAGTGCTGTGTTCAACTGAGAGAGGGGAGGGCACCTGTGCTGGTTTCCCTGTGCCTGCTTCTAGTTTGTTTCTACCTGGCTTGTATAGGCAGCCGTTTGGGGACTACTAGCTAGTTCTGAGCTGAGTTTTGGGAACCCTTAAGCAAAACTCTTTATCACAGAATCACAGAATCACAGAATCACAGAAAATTATGAGTTGGAAGGGACCCACAAGGATCATCTAGTCCAACTCACCATCTAATACCCGTACAGTGACCAAGAGCACATCCCAGAGCCTAGATGCCTCACAGTCTAGCAGGCCACTCCGAGCCGGAAGGGGCCCAGGGTCACCCAGCCCTACATCCCCCAGCTAGACCATGTCACTAAGCTCCTCGTCCAGTCTTCTCTTAAACACTTCCAGGGATGGCGACTCCACCACCTCCCTGGGCAGCCCATTCCAATATGCAATTACTCTCTCCGTGAAAAACCGCTTCCTAACGTTAAGATTAAACCTCCCCTGGCGTAGCTTGAGGCTGTGCCCTCTCGTTCTGGTGTCGTCAGCCTGGAAGAAGAGGTCTACACCCATCTATCATCCCAGGTGATTTATGTTAGTCCATCCTCCAAGCTTCATAGAAACAGACAAGACAATTGAAAATGTGCAGTGAGATACAGGATTCTTCTGTGGGAATATAAAACCATTCATTGTCAAGATTAAAAAAGCTCACATTAGCCACTGGCAACATGATATTTGTAGAAGTGAACGACCATGGTTGTATGGTGCAGCGTTGTGGAATGGCAAACAGGAACATCAGGATGGAATCACACACAGAATCACGCAGAATATTATGAGTTGGAAGGGACCCACAAGGATCATCTAGTCCAGCTCACCATCTAACACCCGTACAGAGGTTACATTTTGCTTACTGCTGTAACACAGGCTGAGCAGTCCTGTTTCTGATCACAGGAGGGACAATGTTCCCACCCCACAGGATCCTATAGCAAGTTTTCTCGTGCCTTTTTGTATGCTTGCATTTGATGTCATAGTGCCTTCATTGCTGATGCAGAACAGAAGATCATATCATGTCAAGGGATCTGCTAGGGTTTTGAACTCCAACAGGTTGATGCTTTTGAAGCATCACTATTTGGGATACTGTTGCCAACTGCTCTTTCCCCTTGGTAGTAAGGCTTTATGTGTCTTTTCTGATATGGGTCTTCCACTGCTTGGGAGGTAAGGTTGTAGCATGCTAGCAAATTTAGTTCCATACTAAGAAAAGAAACAATTTTGTCCATCATCTAAGGTGGCTTTTGTCAATTGAGTTCTCTATATCATATTCCTAAAAAATGTGGAGAATTTCTGACAAAATTGTTCTTTGGTTTAGATCAAGGAGTACCTTTGTGTGTACATAGAAGAGGGAAGACTGCTCACCTGGTGGATCAGACTATGGCACCCATGTGAATGGAAGGGCCTGATCCTGAGAAGGATATTGTTAGCAGTTTTAGAGCCTTGAAGGAGGCACATCGCAACATGGGCAAACACCCAGAAGTGAGGAGGATGCTGCAGCTCACGAGGATACTAGCAGGTCATGAAAAATTAGGTCTGGACCATAAACCAGATATTTATTGTGATGGGTCATCTCTGTCCTTATTCATGTCTGTGAGACTGGGCTAACAAGCTCACATTATGTAAACCCTGGAAAGGTTTCTAGACTTGTGTTCTTCTAGCTGGGGCATCAACAGCATGTCCTTCCATCATTTATAATGTGGTTGTCAAGACTGCAAGCTCTTCATCCACGTCCACCCATACCTCTGCTTGCTATGTATTTGGATGTTACTATTTAGAAATCAGGCAAGCTGGAATCACAGGTAGATCCAGCTGGGGCAAAAGGAAAGTGGCTAAAGGACCTTTTTCCTGGCTGGCAAACCCATGCCTGGTCTCCCTTCAAGGCTTCGTAGTTCAGAAAGAATTGCAGTTTGGTCTTCAAAAGATGCGTCAGTCTGTTATGGATGAAGCAGAGAATATGTCTTCCACATTTACTCCTCCTGCAAAGACTGATTTTTGAAGAATTTGCTAGTCATTTCATTTCAGACACATTTCTTAACATGTTTGGCTTTCTTTGTGGTTAAACTGAGACTTCCTGAATCCTATAAGTCTTGCTATGTGGTGTTTGTGCTTTCATGGTCATTACTGATACATACTCACTGCACTCATTGTGCTCTACCAAAGTTGTGTCAGGGCAAAAACTGCAAATTAAAATATTCTCTCAGAGGGAGGACACTAAATATAATTCCTTAACAAAAATTCTCCAATCATTTCCAAACAACTTAACTTAAAGTCGAAGATAAATCTTTCCTTTGCTGCTACCCAGATGTGATCTTCCCAAAGTTTCAAGCATGACTAATCTTTCTGAATTTTCCAGCTATTTCAATATCCTGTCCATATAGAAACCAGCCTGTGCCTCTAGCACCCATTCGGGAGAATTTGCAGACAAGACCAATGCTTAACATCTCTACCCATAAAAATCAATGGTCATATATATTTTAGTTTACTTTCTCAGTTTTCATTCCCTTGCATTGCGTGTTTGCAGCTGTGTCTACATTTGGCCTTTTTAGTGGGAACTTGGGAGGCTCCCGTTACTTTCCTATCTCTGCCTTTTCTTTCTTTCTTTAGAGTCTCTAGTCTCTTTCTCTTATTTTAATAGCCATCATTTTCATTTGTTGTCTGCAAATCTTGGCTAGATCCTGATAAAGTCAACAGAAAGGTTTTCCCTGGAATTCTAGGCATGTTTCCATATTGGTTTTTTTCCTTTCCTCTTCTCTCCTCTCCTTACCCTTCTTGTTGCCTGGCTGGCCGATTTAAACAAACATTTTCAGAACAACGTGTCCCCAGCTGACTAAACTGGTAAATAATGGATAAATATAGTTCCGATTGGTAACAGCTTTCTGGAAAAGGATGGCGTACAGCAGTAAAGAAGAATTTTTTTCACCTTGAGTCATGAGACCTGGTTGGTTAAATTAAACCCTTTTACTTAACTTGCATGTACAAAACACAAACGACAGAGAGGTCGTCTACCTGCACAGATACTCTGTGTTGCCTTCAGTACCCTAGCTACAAAACCTAAACAGAAATTCTATTTTGTGAAACACAAATAGACTGGGTTTCTTTCTTTCTTTGAATCAGAAACAGCACAAATCTAATTTATATAATTAAGCAAAGGCTCAGGCTTATTTTTCCAGTAATTATTTTTCCTCACTACTTAGAAAGGTATTGTTGTTCTGTCATAAGCTTCAAGCTTATCCCTTGAGGTCCTAAGGCTGGCTACCTACCACCATAACTGAGTCTTGCTGTGAAACTACTGTCCTCCTATCAAAGCGCATTTCACTGAATATACAAAAGGGATGTTGCTTTGTTTGTTAGGATGAAATTTGGCATATTCCCTATGAAACATACAGAGGACTTTTGCAAGTGTTTTTATATGTGTTTATTCACATAGAGTGGCTGGAAGTCTGAGTATTATAGTGTTTTTGAGATATATAGAGAAAATAAAAACCCAATTCACAAAAGTAAGTCATTGTATTTTGAATTTTTATTGGAAAAAATTATAGCAATAGTTCACACAACCCAGCTATTATCTCAGATTGTCTCTCTGCAGAATCACAAAAACAATCTGAGTCATTCTGACTTGATTCAGTTCCTGTTTGGGAAGGCTTTCCTCATCATCAGGCTGCCTGCTTGCATTTTTTTTTCCATGTGGAAGCTCAAGTTCTGTACAACAGTTGCACAGCTTATGGTGGGTTCTGCAGCATGAATCATGGAAAATATGCATGCCTGCTTGTTTACAGCTGGTTATTTTTTCCAAAGCCCATATGGAAGCAGAGCCATGAGATATTTTTTCTACATGATACGGGGTCTTTTTAGCACTTTGATGGGAATTGATTGTGACTTATCAAAAATCCTAAGCATCTGAAAGAGGGAAAAGAAGTACAGTTGACGTGCAGAATAACTGAGTATCAATCAGTTCCAGAAAGGAAGCAAGTGAATTTATCTTTATGAATAAAGCAAGGCACAAGAGAGATGTTTCCCTGTTTCTCCCAGGGTTCTCTTCATGGCCTGTCACTAAATTCTTGTGAACTTTTATTTATCTTTATTGTGGCTTTCATTTCACCTATGTATAACATGTTATGTGAATCAGTACGTGCAGAATATATTATTTAAATTAGTTAATGGAACTGATTAATAAATAAATTATCTGATCTCACCTGGAAAGCATGACAGGAATGCAGAAAATTACTTTTACTTGTCACCCTTCCTTACATCATTTGAGAGAGATCTCTCTGAGCTGAAAATGCAACACAGTAACTTTATATCATACTTTAGACATTAAGTGAAAAATAATGTGTGACTTCAGGGAAATAAAGTTACACAGAGTAATGATCATATAAGCTAATATTTCTGCAGATGAACAGTTCAACAGTGAGCGACTTCGTTTCTTACATTGTCCTGCAAAAATACAACACAAATTTTACTGGATTAGAATCATCACTTACAATTACAAAGATTAAGGTTGCCATATATAATGGAATTAAAGGAATCTTAGAAGCAGAAGTTTGAAGTGCTTCATCATTTGATGGCAGATGACTGAGCAATAGCCATTTGTCTGGTGGTAAAAAGTGAGAAAGAAGTTGTAGAGTCTGTATGTGTGTCCCTCCACCAGGGAGCAGTGGGCTTAAACAGGACACATTGGTTAGTGTCCAGACCATCAGGTGGGTGTATATTCCAGGAGCAAATGTGTTTTTGGCATGGAGGCCTTACTTCCTCTGTGTGTGTGTTGAGCTCTGAACCGCAGTGTTTACTTCAGACACTCATAGACTGCCTGAAAACCAGAAAGGGTTCAGGTGACAGCTCTGAGACCAACCAAAAGATTGGAAAGCATCTTCTGACAGAAGTTTTGGTTACACACGGTAAGTATGTATTTACTTCAGGGCTAATGCTCTTCCAATCTAGCAAGTAAAGATACAAAAAGATCTGGTGGCTGGAGCTGGACAAATGTGCAGGATGAAAAGGCTATGCATTTCACTAGGGAAATACTACGCTACTGGTATGGATTGCAAGAGGTTATTGTGGCTTTTCTACCATGAGCAATTTTTAAATCGAGAATAGATGTTGTTGGGTTTTTTAATCTAAAAGATTTACTCAAGTTTAAACTGGATCAAATTCAAGGATGTTCTCTGTCCTAAATTATGTGGTTAGATGACCGTATGGTGACTCCTGGTTTTATAATCTGAAAATCCTTTTGCTCTGACAAATAGGGCTGGAGGAGCTTTTACTGTGATTGATGACTTAGTTTCGTGGTGTTTATTAGGGTCAGAACTCACCTTTCTTCCTTCTGAACCAGCTTGCACTAACTGGTCCCGGCTGCAGAGCTGCACTAAGCAGACCTGTCCTGCCTAGCCCAAGGACACACCTTTTTCACTTATTTCTCTCCTCCCAGGCTGGAACCCCACATTCATTTTTCCGAGGAGCCAGGAACCACCTTGAATCGGGGAACTTCTGTAGCGCTTTGAGAGTAACAATTCACAAAGACCTTACAGCTCTGAACTACAGCACGCACAAAGAACACTTTTTTTCTAGCAACTACAAAATGCTGCAATAAGCTTTACTCAAGTGAAACCTCTATAAATGAAACAACTCTTTTAGTGGTAGTGGAGCTTTGTATGTTAGCGACCACGGATTTGACTATCCAAAAATTGTGATTACATATATGTTCTTTCCAGAACAACTTGCATTATTTAAGAAGAAAATCAAACTCCAATCAAGCTGTTCAGAGGTTTTGAAATATTCAGATGCATAGTTCCCAGCTTTAGCTATTGAGGTACAGTGCAAAATGCTGCTAAACAGGCAATAGGCTCAGGATTTACTGCGGTGACTGAATTTATGAATACAGAAAGTTCACAGAAAAGCCTGCTCTCGTGAACTTGCTCTCGTGAACTTTCAACCAGCATTTGCAAACTAAGAAGCCATAGATTATTTATATAATAAATGGATGCATATCTGTCCAAATGTTTAATAAAGATACTATGTGAGAAGCATGAAACAAGTCATTGACCTCTGCAATAATAACGTATTTATTGTATGCAGGACGGACGCAATAGCAGTTTAAATCCTTTGAAGCTTTTATGTTCAGAAAATTATACTCTGACAAGAATTATGCCAAAAATACAGGTATTGGAATGGGAATTCTCAGGTCAGATGAGACTAAAATTTGGTGATGATTGGTAATTTACTTGGTATTGATATATCTGCATATATATGCACCATTTAAATAAGATCTTGATGCTAGAAAGTAAACCAAACTGTGCTCTATGGTCCAGTAAAACCTGTTTTTATAACTGCTCTTTGCACCCTGGAAGACATGAGGACAGTGACACTATGGATTTTTAAAGGTCAGATCAGCTGTTTCTGGTTACTTTGGCTAATGGAGTATGCCTGGCCTGAACAGGTGAACCCTATTTGGCCTACAGACACTATGTATAACTTAAAACCACCTGCTCTGTATATGTGCTCTCTCTGACTCCTCTGCAAAGTACTGATAAAGTACACATGAATTACATCTACACCAGCACAATAATGGTGGTTTTCATTTCCCAGTTAGTCCAAAAGACATGAACACAATCTCCAGCCCCAGGCTGACAGCTACTGCCCTGTTGCTAGGGCAGCTGGCTCCTGCACGGGCAATCTGGTAAGGTGAGTCAGAAATCCTATTTTTTTCCACATGCGCTTATGTACCAGCTACAACTCAAATATACTGAGGAAATTTTCTCTTTCTAAATGTATCTTCAAATATCTGCATGTCAGGCTTCTGCTATTATGAATTGAATTTACATTTTGCATCACACCAAGTGCCTACAGTAACTGTTGATATTTGGGCTCAACAAAAGCAGGTGGGAAGTGAGGAGAGGGGAAAGACTAAAATGACTTGTAAGTGTACTAGTACCATTTCTAAACTTGAGTCTGGGTCTACTGAATCTTTGACAGCACATTTTCAGTCTCAGAACTGGAGTGGTGATTGCCCATCAAGATTGGGCAGTTCCCAGGATGGAAGCTGGCACTAGCCACACCTGCAGCATGAGGTCTGCTGCTCTGTAGACGTGGATCTGTTCATTGATCTTGTTTAAGTCTATTCACTTACACACAGAGAGAAAGTGCTTCATCTGAGTCTAGCTCCCGAGATGATGCAAAGATGTCTGTCCTTCTTGCAGCCAAAGGACTCCCAAAGCCTTGCGTTTTTAGACGAGGTAAGTGATGCAGGAGATGGACCTGTAAAGGTAAGAAGGAGTATTGCTTAGAGTTAGAAATTACAGCTCTGTTAAGGTCCCAGGCTCCAGCTTTATGGACTACAGTAGAGGTCCTGTGGTCATACTAAATCACAGAATCACAAAATTAACAAGGTTGGAAAAGACCTTTCAGATCATCAAGTCCAACCTATTATCTATCACCATCCCATCATCTAAACCATATCACTCAGTGCCTCATTGAGCCTACTCTTAAACATCTCCAGGGATGGTGATTCCACCACCTCCCTGGGCAGACCATTCCAATGACGGATCATTCTTTCAGCAAAAAAGTTTTTCCTAATATCCAGCCTAAACCTCCCCTGACAGAGCTTGATACGGTGTCCTCTCGTTCTGTCACANCATGCCAGAGATATCACTCCATAGGACACTATTAGAATAGCAGAAGGTGAAGCCAGATAATGGAAAACACATTTGTCAAGAGTTTGGTGTGACATCCATTTCTGAGCTGTCATGTGCTGTAGTATCTGTTTTATATTCCTACATAGGGTTTTGTAACAGTGAGAGGAAGTGGTCAATCCTTTCAAATTTGAGAGAGCAGTACTGGCATTGATTGCTGTGGCTGCAGTCATGTGTCAAGACATTTTGTGCTGGCACAGTGAGTTCAATACGTCTACATTCTTGATAGTCCAATCTCAAAAACTTCCCTAGTAGAGATGCCAGTAAGCTGTTATTTTCTCTAAGTACCAGTTCTCCATAGATGTAATCATAGTAATAGCCATCAGTTTTGTCCTAGCATTGGCCAATAAGGGTTGCAATTTTGGCCCTGTGGAAATCTTTGGTAAAGATTTGGCTGAGAAGTGAATACAGGTTTTCACACAAAAATAAAACCAAGGAAAGGAAAAAATAGAGTTCTGTGTAATATAGTAAAATGCTTTTGTTTTTCAAGATCCTAGATGTCAATGCTCTAACTCCGATAAAAAAGTCAAATTTGTTTGTGCTACAAGGAACCTCAAAAAAAATGTTCACTCTTGTTTCCATCTCTCCCTCCAAAAATGGAAATCCTTTCAGGACTCTGTTTTAATCTAGATGCTGGCAGAACTACAGCCCAGCCAGGTACCAGGCAGCATAATGAAGGGTGATGAATATGCCAACTGAATTCCTTCTAATGAATACAGGGTTTTGGTTCTAAAAAGTTGCTGATGCCTCGAAGAGCATCCTGCTTTCAGACAGAAAGCTTCCTCTTTGCCAAGGTGATCTGACAAGTGCCCTGCACTAAGCAAAGCAAGTTTGTTCCTTGGTTTTGAGTTTGGAAGCCAGCTCTATAAGATAAATACCTGTGCCACCCAATATATAAACCACCTGATGCTGTGGAGCATCAGGTTTTTGACCTGTAAGCCGTATGATATTTCTGACTAAATGTATCTAAAAGCTGACTTGATAATAAGGAAAGAAATTCAACTGAACTCACAGACATGCCTCATGTTTTTGATGACCATAGGAATTACTATCAATGTGTATCACAGTATTCGTAAGGTTGGAAGTAACCTTAGAAATCATCAAGTCCAAATTATCCAACACCCATCGTCTAAACCATGGCACTAAGTGCCTCATCCAGCCTACTTTTAAACACCTCCAGGGACAGTGACTCCACCACCTCCCTGAGTAGGCCATTCCAATGGCACATCACCCTTTCAGTAAAGAATTTCTTCCTAATATTAAGTCTAAACTTCTCCTGATGGAGGTTGAGACTGTTCTGTCACCAGTTGCCTGAGAGAAGAGACGATCCCCCTCCTCACTACAACCGCCTTTCAGGTAGTTACAGGCAGCAATAAAGTTGCCCCTGAACCTCCTCTTCTCCTGACTAAACAACCCCAGCTCCCTCAATTGCTCCTCATAGGGCTTGTGCTCCAGCCCCTTCTCTCTTGCCCTTCTCTGAACACATTCTAGTAATTCAACATCTTTTTTAAACTGAGGGACCCAGAGCTGGACACAGTACTCAAGGTGTGGTCTAACCAGTGCTGAGTACAGGGGAAGGATAACTTCCCTAGTCCTGCTGGCCACACCATTCCTGATGCAGGTCAGGATGCCATTGGCCTTCTTGGCCACCTAGGCACACTGCTGGCTCATGTTAAGTTTCCTATCCACCAGCACTCCCAGGTCTCTCTCTCTGCCCTCTCTCCAGGCACTCCATCCTCAGCCAATAACTCTGCATGGGGTTATTGCGACCGAAGTGTAGAACGCAGCACTTGGACTTGTTCAAACTCATCCCATTGGAATCTGCCCATCTCTCCAGTCTGTCCAGATCCCTCTGCAGGGGCCTTCTATGCTCGAGCAGATCAACACCTGCTCCGAGGTTGGTATCATCTGCAAACTTGCTTATGATGGACTCAATTCCATTGTCAAGATCATCAATAAAGATATTAAACCGAACCAGGCCCAACAGGGATCCTTGGGGGACACCACTAGTGACTGGTCACCAACTGGATGAGGCACAATTAACCACCACTCTCTGGGCTCGGCCATCCAGCCAGTTCCTAACCCAGCACAGAATGCTCCTGTCCAAGCCCTGGGGCTGACATCTTCTCCAGGAGTATCACAGAATCCTTACCACATAATATTCTGAGTTGGAAGGGACCCACAAGGATCATCGAGTTTAACTCTTAAACAGCACCACTGCTTCTCTGTCGAGAATCAAACTCCCAGTCTCCCACATGGGAGGCAGGGACACTCACCACTATGCTAAAGTTGAGTTTCTCATTATGCTATGGCAGAAAATAATAAAAAATGCTGCCAAAAATTATAGGTTAAGTGAGATTTTTCTATTCTAGGCTCTCTACCTACTTCCTTTTAGGATGTAGTGTTTATTTATTCATGATGCTGATTTCTTTTTAGCTGCTCTTTGCTGCTCTGTTCAAAAATGGAGCATCAGGACCAGGAGCAACAGCAGATGGCAGCACGAAGCTGCTGGATCTTGGTTGTCAGCTCAAACGGGGGAAAAATAAGAACCCAGATGAGTAAGTTTCTGAGAGGGTTTTTTTTTTTGCTTTCAGATGTCTTTCCTTTCTCCTATTCTTTTAGATTTTTTTTTAATTCTGATTGTTCTACTCACTATTAAAAAAAAAAAAAAAAAGAAGAGCAGTGGAAGAAATTTGCTACGTTAGGTCATCCTGTATTGATTTAGTAGAAGATAGTAAGACCTGAGGTGACCTGCTGAAAGATGACATGAGGTTATGGCCTAGCCTACCAGCACTTCACGTCATATTAAACACTCCACAGGGGCAACATCTGGAGGGTTAAACAACTGCCGGGTAATGCAATTTTAAATACCACTTCATCAAAGTAATAGACTCCACAGGATCCTCTTGGGATCTGTAAACTGATGTGTTCCAGGCTTTGTATGCTGTGGCCCTTTTGTGTAACACATTAAGGAGAGCCTGATAGCTCTGACTATAGCAGGATGATAAAACTGAGGTTTGGAAATTCATCTACAGCACAATGCCTTGCTGGGCCTAGGATCATATACACGGCCTTTACAATTTTCTCTGGTTTTTTTTTTTCTTTTCCCTCAAAGCTTGACATTTTGTGCATCCACAACTACTGTGAGCTGAGGAAAATATCTTAGAAGAACAGAATAAGTCTATTTTAACAGTAATGTATGAGCTTCAAAAGGAGATCACACCCATGCTTTCTGTTCTCCAGGGTACTAGTTACGGGAGAGGGAGCAAATCTCTACATAACCAGCCAAGCTTTCAATGTGAATGACAAAAGGTACTTACCAGAGCTGGCTCGTCTTCTGCATTCTTCAAATGTAATCCAACTGTAGCTCCAGTAACACAAATCAGGAAGGAAATGTGTTCTCCAATTTGGTGGAGGCTGGTGTCATGATCTAGCTGCAAATCAATATACCTAATAGATAGTAAAATGCTATGCAATTTTCCAAAATAAATCCTTCCACTGTTTCAGAACTGTTATGCAACAATTAGGTAAAGTACTATTAAATATTAATCACTTTAGTCCCATTGAATAATTAATCTCTGTAAGACAGGACAGCCCAATAACTTTTTCTATTTACTGCTAATGCAATATTTGTTTTCTGATTCCAAATCCAGCCACACCCTTAACCCACACAGATCCCTGCATCTGGGCAGACAGAATTTGATAGCTGTCACCTACTGACCTTTGTCAGTACCAGGAGAATGTGGAAGGACACTTGGTAACTCATTTCCAGAACAAAAAATTTAGGGTAAAACTTGACACTGGCATGAGCCAGAATCGTTCAGTTAATGGAAATGCTTCAATTCTTTCCCAGTGAATATCTGCCCTTGGTGCTCTCCTTGCTTGCAGATCCTTCTCTCTGCTTCACTGCAATAATTTCAGATTAAAAGGGAAATTCCTCAATTTCCTGACATAGTTTCAGTTCAGCAATTCTGGATAAGTTTTTGTGTGATGCCTTTCAAAGAAGGATGTAGTCATAGAACACGGGGAGAAGGTCAGAACCTGACAAAAACCACCATTACCATTTTATTCTTGTTACTGGGTACTTGTAAACTTTGGGAGGTTATATATAGACCAGAGAAATATCTTGTTTTACTTCTAACTCCATCAAGCTATATAAAATAGTCTATAGCTACTGTTGTGTAAATAGGAGCACAGCCCTGAATTGTCTCTGAATTGGGAGCTGCAGCTTCACTTGACATCTTCCATGCCAATCCTGCATAAAATATTTATATCAGGCAGTATTACCCACAGCTAATTATATAAGGTAACTATTCTCTGGAAATAATAACATTTTTGAATGCATATATGAAAGATGCTCTCCCTACACTAAACTACTTTGTGGCCTATGCCTTTGAAACAGTCTATTAAGACTGCAGGCATATGAGCTACTGTAATTTACTTATTGGAATTATTTTCCATCTTTCGTTACTGCTGAGGAGACCACGGCTGCCTTCCATCTGTGCAGAGGTCTTCATAAGAAAAGGGGGAGAAGTAGGGAAACAGCATGGATTCTCCAAAGAATGCATTAGTTTATTTATTTATTTCACTTGTCTTTCATGTCTTGGCTTTGTGCATCTTTTCCAAGAACCAAATGCTTCACAGATGGAAAGAAGCAATTTTCAGTTGTAAAAATTCTAAACAGTTCAGGTGAAATGAAAACCAGAACTTCCTGGAGACATGCCAGCTTTTTCTTTTATTAATTTTTTTTTTCCCCCAGCCTCACTTTGATTGTGAAAATATTCACCCACCTCCAGACTTTATAGCATGAGAAATGCCCTGCCTGGGGTCTAATATATGCCTGAGGTATCACTGAAGATTGACTAGAAAGGAAGGCTCCTATTTCCAAACAGACACTGCACATCTGCTCTGATTTTCTGCAGGGTAGATCCATCAGTCTTATATAAAGCAAGTTTACACTGGCATAGCACCTCTTCTGAAGGAAGCTCTGCTATGATGACACCAGGAAAAGGTAAAATTTGTCCACTGATACTCTGTCAACTCATAAGTAGTGAAATTAAGGAGAAGGAACCATACGTGATTTGTGAAAAAGAATAATGAGCTTATTTTTGGATGCCTCCTACTGATAAAACCTTTTAGGACTTATGGAAGATCAAATTAACAGGAACATGAGTAAACAGCCACATAACCTTTGGATATACTGCTTCTGAGGCACTTAAAATCTACTGCACACTCTCCACGGGAAGTTTAACTCATCCTCTAGGATATCTGTCTTGAAGGTAGACACCTATAGCCAAACACCTACACATCTATGGCCTACTATGTGTAGACTGAAGCACAGCAGTGGACAAAACAGTATCTTCCTTGCACTGCTGGTTGCTGTGGGTATCTAGCTGGACCAATCCCACACGGGGCAGGCATCTGCAATGGGGCGGAACAAGCACAGGAGAAGAGAGCGGCTTCTGAGTGACAAGGGAGTGGATCCCGTTCCCTGGACTCCAAATCATTTGGGACATTCAGGATCAAAGACTGAAAAAAGTAGAGAAGAAAGTCTGTAATTATTAGCTGCTGCTGTGTCTTGGGAAATGCAGCTCTGGAACACAATAATGTATAAAGCTCAGTCACTGATGCCCTTTGAATATCGCAATGGATTTTACAATGGACATTTGACAAGCTTGTCATTTGGGGCTCCAGAGGAAGAGAGTGAAACACTCAGCAGTGGTTGCTGAATCAGGGTCTAAGTGTTTAATCCAAGGTTATTTGCTATGAAGTCTAGGACATTCCCTTAAAAATATTGAGTTGTGCAGGAAATGTATGGTTAGTTGTGTAACCATTTGCAAGATATACAAACTCATAAGGCTCTGACTCCTAAGTCTTATGACAATAATGCATTTTCTTCCAGACATGTTCAACTGCATATCTGATACACATATTGCTTGGCCAAAAGGACTTCATAGTGATTTATTTGGAATATCTAGGCTTTACCATATGACATCACCTCCTTAACTTGATGAAAAAAAGGTTTAGACTGAATTCTTCTCATTAAAAATAATGGGGCAATGATTTCTTGATGCCAATATTTACTGATATCAAAGCAAAATATTGCCTTGGTTATTTGTCTTAATTTAGCCCAAACAGTACACAAAGCACAGTGTACAAAAACAATATGTTCCTTCTAAACGAGATCATCACTTACTAATTGCTATATGATTTGAATGAAAACAGAGGCTTGATTCATTGATGCTTTATAGAAAGTATCTCACTGTATTTGTTTCTCTTCTTACCCTGATTGATCGAGGGACCATATAAGATGACTTCCTATATCTATCTTCACACAGAATCTCAGGACTGCTTTTAAACTGTCCATTCTATGAAATACAGGAGAATAAAACCTAGATCCTTTGCTAAGCTCTCTAAGAAACAGTTACATTATATATATATATATATATGTGTATATGTATACAGGTAGTAGAATACAGAGCATATGTACGTGTGTGTGTGTGTGTGTAGGCCACATACATATAATTAGTTTTTATACCTTAATTAAAACTTACATATATTTGAATATTCCTAGAATTCAGGTATTGAATTTGTGTTGGATAATGGATAGGTTTTGCACAGACCATTCAATGTGTCTAAATCCAACATAAAATCCAATCCTGTATTAGGGAAATTTGATGTGAGAACTGATAGGCCAAGACAGAATCCTTTGTTTTTAAGCATGGATCTGAAGGAAGACAGAGATGTGCCTTACCTTCTTGAGAATTCTGTTCTGTTTCGAAACTCACATGGAAATTCAAGGGTTGCAAGCTCAGATAAAGCATCAGAGAAAAATAATTTAGAGCAAGAACTGACACATGAATACTTACAAGAATTTGTATGGAACTGATATGCTTCCAGCACACCAGGAAAACAAGACTTGAGCCAAGATTTTTTACTGAGAACTCTAGGACACGTTTGGCAATTAATTAATCTGCCTCTTCTCTGTTGCATTTCTATGGCTTACGAAATCTTTATCAGGCGTTACAAATGCATTTTCTTCAAACCTTTCTACCATAACACCTCTTGTTTACAGCCATTTAGCAGATCTTTGCTTCTATCCACATCGGGCCCTGTCTCCTTTTGCCTCCTCTCTAGCCGTCCCCATTGCAGGCTCCTGTTCCAAAGGTGGTGTGGTGCAATGGGAACCAAGTTTTTTCAGTGAACACATCAAAGCCCATTCATGGATTACTCCTGCAGTTCTGTGACTATAAACAAACCCAAACTGTGCCCAATACATCCGACAGGAACTTTTAGCCGTAGCTCACTCAATGCTATTTCTGCGTGGAAGGAGGAGAGTGGATTTCTGCCTGATTGCCACTAGATGGAGTGAAGCCAAAACTGTGGATTTTATTAGTCTTGCAATGGAAACTTCCTTTTCCTAGTTTTTTGGTTTGTGCGGGGTTATTTTTGTGGGGTTCTTCNCTGATTTGTAACTAGGGTTCACTCAAAGGATCCATGGCATTCAGACTTTCCAGTTTGTACATTGCAAGACTGGTTACCTTCTTTATCTTCCAGCATCCAATTCAGATGAGCAAATGAGTATGACTTATGGAGGGTGTCCTCAAGCTGTGATTGTGCAGGTACACAGGGAAAACAGTATCTGCTGGCACTGATATCCTTAAATGAGTTTAGCAATAGTCCGTCTTCCCATTTTCTCTTTTACCTTGTTAGCATCCCTTTTGCACTTGTTCATGTGGCCATCTCATCTTCTGCCCAACTAAATACGTAAATACTCATAATACATGGGGAAACCAAAAAGTATTTTTCCTTGGTGTACAGCATATTACTTTGTTTTCACAGCACAGCTGGTATTCCCAGATGTGTTCAGCATCATCCCAGTTCTGTTTCCAACTAGGAAAGTTTTATTGCTTTAAATGGCAGATGTCAATAAGATAACAGTTACTGTTTCTAAAAAATCTAGTAACTACAGATGTGTATTTTGAAAAGTACAATGCAGTTTGAATGCTGAGCATACCTACATAAAGTTCATCACATTGTTGTTTTTTTAATTATACCAAATCTGCATATTCCCAAAACAGCTGAAATCCCTGAAAGAAAGACCAAAAGTCCTTTATAAACTTTTTTGCTTAGTTAATAGAATAGGACTATGTCTATTGGAAGGGACCTACAAAGATCATCTGAGCAAGAGCTGAGCAAGGACATTGTCCAAATGCCTCCTAAATACTGGCAGGTTTTGGGCATTAAACACTTCTCTAGGAAGCCTATTCCAATGTTTGACCACCCTATTGATATCTGTTAAAATCCTAAGAATCTTTATTTCCTGTCACAACTTACATGACAAGAAAGTAAGCAATTCATTTATGCTTTTCCTTGAATCTGCGTTACATAAGCTATTTTTTACCTTTATTCCCTCTGAAGCAAGAAATGTTGCTACTTTACAAAGTTTGAAGGTCTTCTGCTAACCAAATGAAAGCCTTGCAGATCTCTGCTACTGCTAATAGTCTTCCAGATGAGACTGCTTGGATGTTACATGTATTTCTTTTCTACCAAGTGAGGCTCCTTTTTACTGTACTCAGTGATGAAATGATTTAAGGCAATAGCTGGTCAGAAATCCAAATACATCTCATCAAGAGCCTTTTAAAAGAAAATGTTGTTGAGGAATGTTTCTGCTTTAAGAATAATCTTGTATTTTCTCCAGGAAGTTTTGAACAGATTCACGAAAAAATAGAAACTTTGAAACAGTGAGGTATCTACTTAAAATATTCTGTTATGGTAGTTTTGCAAATCTTTTTAGAAAGCAATGAAATTAATAATTATAACAGAACAAGATATTATAAAAATTTGTATTAATTGATCTTTTGACTCTAAACACCATTTTGATTGAGATTTAAAAATTATTAGTGGAAATTACAGCACAGCAAAAAAAGTTGACATTTCAGTGTAGAGTACATCACATCCATTTTATTTTTGAAATAAAACAATGTTTCTGCACGCAAGAGTATTCCAACTTCTACAGAGCTCCCCATGCCAAATGGTTACCTCCCCATGTTGTGCATGCACACCTCAAGACTGTCAGAACTTACTAATTAGGGACAGATTTTGAGATCTCAGTTGTGCAAGCAAAGCTGATTTTTTCTGTTCCAAGACTTGTGGAGCAAAGTGAGAGCCAGACATTCTCATCATAGACAAGAGAGGAAGAATGGGCAGCAATACAGGAGGGATGAAGCAAAGAAAAGCATTAGCAGTCCAGGTTTGCTGCTCCTGGTACTTCCAGGGTGACAGGGAAACTGAGCCCAGCTGTACTGCTTCCAGGACAGGACTGTGACAGCTTCCCACATCCCAGCTCTTTCTTCAGCAAAGGACTGAAAATATCCAGGTTAGACCTCTGCGATAGGCAGTTTGATCTTCCCCCTCTCTCTTCCATGGTAGTATCCTGCCAAAGCAACTTGCACAGGTCCACCACTAACTCTGATTATGACTAATAATTTGTTTCCTTTGTTTGGCTCAAGAATACTGTGCCAGAATCCACAGGGTATTTAGTTGAGGTGCATGTCTTCTTCTACAAAAGCGCATGAACCTCTCGGTAACAAAATTATTTTTCTTAACCGAAACTTTGAGCTGAATGGACCTGGCATATGATGACTTCCCAAACAGGAGTTTGACAAGGCTATCCTAAGTGCTAGCAGACCTTTGACAAAAAAAAAATAAGGGATCGTTTAACCTTCTTCACCAATAAATTTCTGATTCTATTAACTTCCTCTTTCCTGAAAGCCCTGCTGGACTACTGGTTCAGTATCATGTCTTAGAAACGTCAGATATATCTATAGATCTTGCAATTAACATAGACTTTCTTTTAGGGCTCTCACAAGTCTTCTGGAGATACTTCATCCTATTTTTTTCATAGAAGTGAACACCACTGCATAAAAAATGTGCTATGAAGGTGGTTTTGATTATTTGTTTCTTTGATTAAACACTTTGAGCATAGCCACGTGTATCTATATACATTTCTTATCTGCTTGGGTGGGGTATCTACAACAACTACCTGACTCCCTGACTTCAGCTGTGTCTTAACTCTACCTTCTAATGAAAAAACAGGGTTTTGGCAACCAAAAAATTCTGTATTGGATTATAGGTGTGCATATGCCAATTAACGTGTATTCTTACATGAGTAAATATATCTAAACCTCATACAGGTACAACTATATTATTCTAATTTCCACCAAATAAATTTATTTCAAGATAAGTTTTATTTCTGTCTCTTTCCTTCTCGGCCTCCCATTCTATCTCTTCACAGTCTGGAAGACATCACTACCTAAATACGTACTTGCTATGAGGTCACAATTTTTTTAACATATTGAAGAAAATCCATTTGGAAATATCCCACTCTCTTCATTGGATATAGTAGTCTGGCAATATTCTCTAGTGGAAAAGTGGGTTTAAAATTAGGTTGCTTCCTGTTGCTCAGCTTGTAAGCCTCAAGCCTCTATATGATTTTGCAGCTGTGAAATATCATTTCATTCTAAGGCTGTAAAGAAAATTACTTCCTTTACTATTGTTCAGGCAGGACCATCAAGCAAAGATGAGAAAGGATCCTGCTAGGGGCTCTGATGGCTGTACCTGAGGTCAGAGCAGAGCAAAGTGAGTGGCTGCAGCTCACATAAACACATTGTTTACCCACAAATGTGTTTGTGCCTGGGAGTGGACAGCTCTGGGAGTGTGTCCTTGCCATTCAAACCTGTTATTCAGCCTCCTCAATGCTAGACCTGTCCTTAGTCATGAAGGAAAAATATGCCATTCAAAGTGATTCTTTTTTTGATATGGAAAAACGTCAGAAGGGGCTAGGATAAGATTAGAAAAACAATTGCCTTTGCTGACTAAACACAAATTTAAAACCAGGTCACCAAAGGTGAAATGTCACTACACCAAGTTATGTAGTTTTGACTTCCCAGTTAATCCTTATTTCAAGGTAATGAAACTTAAATGTCAGCTGGAATACCGTGTCCAGCCCCAGTATCTACACCTTCAAAAGGGTTTTGAAAAATTGGAAAGAATTCAGGAAACTGCTTCAGGAATGCTTTGAGAACTCTTTAATCCAGCAGACAAAGGCGTAACAAGATCCAGTATCAGAAAGCTGTGTTTTGAAATATTCAGATTAAAACAAAGGTTATGAGAATTGCATAAGCAGAGAGGGACTTATTAGATTATCCATCCCTGCAAATTTTTGACTCAAGACTGGTTTATCTTGTAAAAAAGATCATCCTCCATTTAATTAGAACTACGGATTTGAGACCAGAGCTAGCAAGATTGATCAGATTCTCCTTGGGCCTTGGTAAACAATAATTCAATGTGAAGTAAGGTACTTAATTTCAAGTATTATGTCTCGTGTCTTCTCGTTGTAAGCATGCACTTAAAAGTTGGTATAATAGTCTCATACCTCAAGGAAAACCCGAGCCAAGCTTTAGATAAACTCTGATCTTTGGTTACTTTAAACTATGGTCTTAGGGCTTTTTTGTTCAGTAAGTTCAATAAGTTGGGGAAAAGGTTGTGCTGCAAAGAACAACTATAGATAAGAATCTATAGATAAGAACTTGCTGTAGGACTCCCTCTTTCCATACTTATTCAATGTCTACTGGCAAATCATAAGCTCATCAAATTGGGTCAGTGTTTAGAGCAGCTCAACTATATTTTGGCTAAAAGAATTTACTCAAGACCATTCATATTTGTTATATTTTACATTCTTATTGCAATTGTTACCTGGTATTTTTTATGATTTAATACATCCAATGCAAATACTTGCACATATGTGGCACCCGAAGATATTTGCTTGAATAAAATTTCATTACTTAACGAGAATATGAAAAAGTACATAAGCAAAACTGAATTTATTTGATGTCCTTGAAATATTCTCTGAGTATTTTGCACCAGTGCAATGAACTTTCAGTGGCCTGACAGATCAGGGACTTGTGGTGTCCCCTCCTATTTTACACATCATTTTTTTGTAGGTGCTATGCTGCACCTTTTACCTATTGTGGCTCCATCTCTTCTTTCTATGCAACTTTGCAAATGTTTAATCCTTCTGTTGCCAGAGGTTTCTCAGACTTTTTTTCATGTCTGTTTTCCTCCCATCCTGACCACTCCAAACGAAGGTTATTCCACTCCCACAGATCATCAAAGCTACCTGAAGGCCCTCTCCCTTTGACATTTATTATTCTGGCAATAATCCCAGTCCATCACTGAGAAACTCATAGAAGCATAGAATACCCTGAGTTGGAAGGCACCTACAAGGATCATTGAGTCCAATTCCTGACCTGGCAAAAGACCGCCCAAAGAATCACACCATGTGCCTGGAAGTGTTGTCCAAATGTTTCTTGAACTCTGCCAGGCTTGGTGCCATGATAATTTCCCTGGGGTGCCTATTCCAGTGCACAACCACCCTCTGGGTAAAGAATCTTTTTCTGATACTTAGTCTAAATTTCCCCCGAAAAAGCTGTATGCTTGTGTTCTGACCCTGGTCACTGAGAGGGAAGAGATCAGTGTCTGCCCGTCAGCTTCCCCTTGCAAGGAAGCTGTAGACCACTATGGATCGCAATAGACAGCAAACTCCCTCAATAGTTTTCTTGAATATTCATAAAGGCTAGTTCATTTTTGAGAATGGACAGACATCTGTATTCATTTAGTTTCCTGCTCAGCCGTCCACAAGACAGCAAGTGAGCTTGGTCAGCAGTGAGTCCTCCTCATGGAAGGACACACTCATGGAAGAACTGGGTCCAGTGACTGGGCTCCCCTGGCTGGGAGTGGGAAGACAGCATGCTTTGCTCCTAGAATCTGTGACAGAGCTGTTCAGCTGCCAAATTTGCTCTTGAGATGTATCTTGTTTGGTGGTTCTGCTCTTTTATCAGTTTGAACCTGATATTGTCCCTTTGAGGAAAAAGCTCAAATTCAAGAAGTTCCTAGCCTCTTCAAGAAGAGAAAAAAACAAATCTTTATTTCATTTTTTCTTAAATTTACTGTCTGTAAATATTCTTAATATATGTACATAATTTTTACTGAATAATGTACAGTATTTGGTTTCATTTTTTATTTAAAAGAAGACTCTTCATCATGAATCCACCCACAGCTGATGAAGATCTCCTTTTAACTTATAACAAATAAAAGAAGAACTGAAGGAATTAAGAAACAAAGTGCTATATTGGCTAATACACATATATATATCAAATTTTAGCTGGATAATTTAGTCAGAACTAGGGATGCTTTATTGTGTGACTTTAGGAGCAAAGAAGGAAAAAAACCCATCAGTTACATGGAGTTAATAAATGAAGTATTAACTGTGCATAAATTTTGTAACACTGGCCAGGGAAATTAACAAAACTTGGCAAAAATAATTAAATCTACAGTCAACTTGTGCAATAAAAACAAGCTGGTGCTATTCAAACTGGTACATTACACTTTAAAAAACACGTAAATATTCCTAGATTCCAATAAAATCATAGATTCCACTTGTTTTGGCCAAATCTCAGTCCCATACTATTTCATGCAATACATGTGAATGCTTTTGTAACTATACAAACTTTGTTGTTCAGCTTTCCTGGTCCTTGACCACATCAATTATTTCTTAGGTTTATGGGAAAAGAATCTTAAGAAATTAACATAGAATAATAGAACATTTAGGATTGGAAGGGACCAAATCCCACCTGCCATGGGCAGGGAACCCTCCCACTAGACTAGGTTGCCCAAGATCTTATCCAAACATGCCAGAGTTGGGGCATCCACAACCTCTCTGAGCAACCTGTTCCAGTATCTTATCACCCTCACAATAAAGAATTTCTTCCTAATATCTAATCTAAATTTTCCCTCTTTCAGTTTGTACCCATTACTGTCAGTCCTATCACTACAGTTCCTGAGGAAGAGTCCCTCTCCAGCCTCCTTGTAGGCCCCCTTCAGATACTGAAGATTGCTATGAGGTTTCCATGCAACCTTCTCCAGGCTGAACAGCCCCAACTTTTTCAACCTCTCTCCATAAGGCAGGTGCTCAACTCCTCTTACCAACTTTGTGAGCCTGGACATGCTCCAAAAGTTTCATGTCCTTCGTATATTGAGGGCACCAAATCAGTACACGGTAGTTCAGGTGAGGTGTCACAGGAACAGAGTAGAGGAGGAGAATCAACCTGCTGGTCATGCTCTTTTAAATACAGCTCCGGATTTGGTTTGGTTTTCTGAGTTGTGAGCACATAGTGCCAGCTCATGTTGAGTTTTTCATCAACCGTTACCTCCAAGTCTTTCTCCACAGGACTGCTCTCAATCACTTCTCAGACCAACCTGTATTTGTGCCTGGAATTGCCACAACATAGGTGTAAGACCTTGCACAATGTTGTGTTGAATTTAATGAAGTTTGCATTGGTCCACCTCTCAAGCATGACAAGGTCTCTCTGGATGACACCCCTTCCCTCCACTGTGTTGACTGCACCCCTCAGCTTGGTGATATCAGCAAAATTCTTGAGAGTGCACTCAATCCCACTGTCGATATTGTTGACAAAGGTGTTGAACATAAAGAGATTTAGACTGGACATAATGTTTTTAAGGACTAGCATGGACAGTCATACGTGGCAAGTGCTATGTTATAGCATATTCTGTGCTTGCCTCATCACTTCATTCAGCTTAATATTATTTCTCCATAACATTTTGCTGACATGTTCATATTGTGTTTGAAATATTGAAAAAGGATACTTCTGTTTAAACTGAATATTTCAGTTCAATGCTTTTGTATGTCCCCAAACATCCACTGCCAATCGCTATCCGTGAGATACATTTAGGTTTAATTAAAATATCAAATTCAGTTTTGCCATGTGATACGTATTAATATAACAACAGATATTAACTTTTCCCATTTGTGATGCACGTATTCAATTGTTATCATATGTATTCTATCCTCAGCATATCCCTGGCAATATTCTGGTCACTTAAAAACTGCCGTACTGTCAGAAGGAACCACCCATTATTTTATTTGTTTGCTTTGAGCATCCTCTTCTCCTTGGGATGGAGGTAGGTTATATTTGCTTTGGGCAATTCAGACTTCTTCCACAGCCTGCTTGCTCTCTTGTAGTAAAGAAGAAAATGTTTATTATGTTCAAAGGAGACATGGCATCAGCCATGGACAGCGACGGGCTGCCTCAAGAATAGTAATGGAGGAAAGCCTGAAGTATACAGGGCAAAAGAGATGAAGCATTCCTTACAAGATGTTAACGGTGACAACAGGCTGAGAATCATCTTTTCCTCTTCTTCATAGCTGCTGTGATGCAAGGTCCACAAACAAGGACAACCTGCTGCTTTGTGTGAGTTTTTTCTCTTTAGGGACCTGCTGCAAGTAATTAGTCTTTCATCTTAGGGAAGTTTTGAATGATTTCTCTCTGAAACACCAGAGATTTGAAACACCTAGAATCAAAGCAAGAAGTTGGAGCATGTTATACAAAGATACAATAATTGTGGCTGGGCTACAGACCAGGTTTTGAGAGGAAAACTACCAGGAGATGAGGAATTAAAGCAGAGAAAGGAAGGGCTAGCTGATGCAGCTGGAGAAAAAAATACCCCTAGATTTTGGAACTCTGAATTTTACTTTTTCTTCCTTTCCAGTTGCATGAACTTATGCTTTTTGGGAGCAGAGGGAGACATCGCATGAAGAGCACCACTTGTAAGAATCTCACTCATGTTTTCATGAAAGAAATTAACCAGACACCTAGTTAATTACTCACTGTTCTTGGAATAAGCTATATTGGCTGCCTTCCTGGCTGGCTTTATTAGGCATTATACAGCAAGTGAATCATACAATACAGGGCTGGTCTGGCTCTAATATTTTGAGGTTATCTCATCCTATTTAGTGGCATTGCCCAGAGATCCAGATGTCCCCACAGCCCCTCATGACAGTGAAGGAAGAGAACTCATCTCAAATGGACTTCTGCTTTCTCCGCTACTCATCTCTCTTCTTCAGCTAGGTAGTCTCTCAATCCAACCAAAGAAAACAAAGATGGAGGTTGACTGGTGTCCTTATTCATTCATTTCATCCTGGATTTAGGCAGGATCATCTGCTCTAAAACCACTAGAGCATCACCAAAACAGGGTAAAATAGGAATGTTTAAGGTTAATTTAGAGAAGAGGAATGACAGAATTCAGAGAGGTTAACATTAGGGGATTTTTTCAATTGTCATTGGAACTTGTTACAAGCAAAAATCTAGACTTATGTCATAAAGTATATCAACAGAAAACATAGGCCTAGGCAGGTGTAATGCTGTGGCATATGAGATCACTGCCTTCATTCTACATGAGCAGTTTTTGAAGGGTTCTATGTGGCTCAGGTTCCTCAAATTATATTTCAAAATTGAAGAATTTTATACAGGGTTCATGACTTAATGAAACACAGCTTTAAAATGAAAGTTTAGATGCACATTTTTGGCTACTATATTCTGAGAGAGGACCAGTGAATATCTATACACCCATTCTGTCTTAAAAAGGCATTAAGATTTCATATCCTCCTCTTTCCCTCTGCTTTTTTTCCCCTGTTTTTCGCTAGTTATCCCTTTTCTTACTACAATCTCCTCAAAACCAGTATGGCAGCATTTCATATTAAGCTTTTACCACGCTAAGTACGAATCATCCCCAGGGTGGAAAAAATTCCAATCAAGGGGAAGTTTATTTCTAGTCCTGTGTGGACTCATCTTTTTTAATCCAGTAAAGTGAATTTGTGAACCTTCTGGAGAGTTTTCAAATGCGAGGAACAATTATTTCCTCCATAAAAACACACAAAAGGAGAGGCAACTTACAACTATCTAAACTTCAGGTTTTTGGAGCATACAGATGGACTCAGGGCATCTGAATAGCTCACATGAAATTTTACTGGGAATCAAGTAAAAGAAAATAAAGGTAAAGAAAGGTGATAGGAACTTCTTTTCCTTCTAAGGAGTGCACAGAGAGATTTAAGCTTTTACTCAGAATCAGGTAATACTGAGAACATTTCTTTCATGATGAGTATGAAATAGAGAGATGACATTTTTGCCAGGAATACATTTACTCATATTAATGAAATTCATTATTGGGGGTTAGATGAAGGATTTATTAATGTCCTGAGATGGGACGTTGCCCTGGCTCAGGTGGAGACATACTTGAGAGTTGTTTTTCACATAGTAAATATGAACCACAGAGAAAAAATAGGATCATAATTATCACTGCTTAGAGTGCTTTTCTGGCTTGAATCCACAATGTTAGAAAGAACTCCAAATTAAAAAACAGGTGCACTATGTCCAAAGGCATTTAGGTGCCTAATTGTCTGTGAAAACAGTACAAGCTGTTGAAGATCTTGACAAGTGTGATTAATCTTAAAAGGACACGACATTTTCCTGCATTCTTGCATCTTCTCCTAAGCCACAGCCCAATATTGCCCATATGACCTATTCCACAGGCGGCTGAATTATCATGCAGATAAGCTATGGGCCAAACATTGTGCGTCAGCAGCAGGATATCATGTTTTATAATTCCCATTCAGAACAGTGGCTTTGAACGGAAGTTGTTAAGGAGCCACAAGTGGAATACTTCCACTAAGTGAATATATGTGGGGTAGGTCCAGCCACTGAGACTGAGGAAACTCAAGACCAGGAGTCAGTCACCAAGAGCAGACCAGTCCCAAGTTCCAGATGGCAAGCACACTCAGGAAAACTGAGAAATGAAGGCTACCCCAAACCAAAGAGTAAATGAAGAACAAGTTTAGCAATTCAAAGAGCTTGCACTAAAAGTTGTGGATAAAGGTGAGCTAGGACTAGAACAAGACAATGCAAGTTAGTTGGGAATCAGGAATCATGCAGAAACAAAGCGGTATTGTAAGGCAGTGAAAGCAGTTTGTGGGACTGTGCCTAAATCAGAAACATATGCCATCCCTTGGTCAGGCTCACCAGGACACCAAACTCCCCAGGAGAGCATTTAGCCCAGCTCCTGGCTATGGAGCTTGATTGCTTACTCACGGCCTGAGAGAGGAGAATATGTATCTAACCTGACACAAATGAGCAGTTTACTCCTTCAGCACACATATGTCAATTTACAAACAGGGAAAATTCATATAATCACCAACTGGAATCACCAGATCTCTCAGGTTTCTTCTTTTCCATCTTAAGTAACTCTGTGGATCATGTCTCGGGATAGGCTGGGATATGTGACTGACTGTACCATCTCTCAAGACTCCTTTGACTCTGGGGCTGTGCTACAGCCCTTCGTGCTCTCCAGGCACTCCTGCCAGATGTGTTCACAGATCAAGACAAGCTCTGAGTTCAGGGCTGCACAGCAGAAAACAACTTCTGTAGTGGCAGCGACAAAGATACAGTCCTTGCTGTGGAGGAGATGGTCACCAGTTGTTTGTGTTGCGTCTCAGTGTGAGACAAAAGACATGAATTATACTAATTCCTGAAGTGTGGCTACATCAGAAGTAGAATGTAGTCATTAAATCTGTAGACTAAATTAGATATAGTCTTCAACAGCTTGCTGAATTAATAGCTCTGTAATTGCCAGGGGACATTAAAAAGTTAGTCTGTTTGTTGAAGAACAGCATACAATAGAAGTCAGGCACTCACAACGGAGGAAAGATGCAGCAATATCAATACGAATGTGCTTTGCAGTGACATTGCTGGGTAAATGCTATCTGCAGCATATAATTATTTCAGTTTCAAAAATCAAAATGAATGTTTAGACCTGCACACCTAACAAAATTATTTTTAATGGCATAAAATTCTAGTTCTAGACCAGAACAAAGAATAAACATGCTATATGTTTTCTATATCAGATCAAGACCTTTTGCAGGTCTCATTAACCAAACTGTAAAGGAAAAAAAAATTGTTTAGAATCCAAAATGTCTCAGTTTGCCTTATTACTATACATGTGGAAGGGATATGTGTGAAAAACAATCATTGATCAAACACAAAATGAAACATCTCTGTTTTAAAAATAAAGCATGTAATGAGAAAATAAAAATTATTTATGAAGTCAAACGACTTTTAAATCTTCAAATTCCCCACATACTTTCTAGGATTATAGTAACCTGTGGAAGGTCATTATAGTTATAAGGGAAAAGATTAAATAAGCACTTAAGCAGACATAAATAAAACAGACAGGTTAAAAGCTATTAAATTGAACAAGACTGGAGGGAAATTTATCAGTCCTGTAAGGGAATCCAAACACAGAAGGAAACAAACACAATGTTGAGAATGGCTAATGGGAAGTAGCAACTCTGGAAGTGCAAAATCTTATGAAGTTCCAAGTCATCTGTACCTAGGAAAGTTCTTGGGCTATAAGGAAGAGTATAAAGAATATATTATAGGAAAATATATTACAGGAAAACTCATGGAGAAGTTCAGAACTTTTCATCCAAGTAGCACAAAGCAGAAAATAAAATTTGCATTGAAATAATAAGATAACATGATTGAAAACCAGTAGCTAGAAGGACTCCTAAGGGAACAGGCTGCTATGGTGTTTGCTTCAACAAGCACTCAGCTGGAGGGTCATACCCCTTCCTCTGACTCAACTACCCATCTGGGTAGAAATATGTATAAGGCTCTCTCACCTGGGAGAAAAATATAAGGCTGTAAAAAGGCCTTGAAAATGGACTATGATCCAAGAGGAAGCATTCTTCCCGGGAAAAAGCCAGAGTGAAGGAAAGCACCACCTTCTGCCTTAGGAAATACAGAAAGACAGGATCAGGAGCATTCAGGAAGAGATATGCGTGGGATAGAGGTGTCAGGGGGGCAATGGAAATGCAGTGTCTGCTGTGACTTTTGGGCCATGTCTAGAAATGAAGCTTGTTCTCTAAACCAGCAATTTCATTTCTCCCAGGGAAAAATAAATAGGCAACATGTGAAGGAAAAACATATACGTAATGAAAAAGAAACAGGAACTTCTAGTTATTCTTGGGGCTTAACTAAGGTTTCAGAGGTTAATTCACTGAATTCACTGAGGGATGTTTTCAGAAATTAAGATTTTAAAATGAGGAATGGATTATACTCCAAGTATGGATATTTCTAAATATGTCTGTGTTTATATATTTCTCAATATTTCTATTTTTATTTTTCTGAGTTTTGTCTGTACAAAATATAAACAAAAACATTCTAAACTGGTTCTGTATGCCCCAAAGAGACAAAAGTATGCATGTTTCGTAGGGAATGAAAAATAGCATACCGTTTTGTAGGGGAAAAATTAATTAAATACAAAATCAATTAAAAATGTTATGGAGGTCACCATTAAAAATTTCCATGCTGCTGTCATGCAGAGGTATCTCTGTAACTCCATTCTCAGTTTCAAATGCTACAATTTGCCCAAGTTGGAAAAATATGGACTTTTAATGGCACCTGATGTACCAACAAGCGTAGACACTATTTAATTTAACAGCATGAGTTAAATACAGGTCATTGCATTAATGAAGAATGCATCTGCTGTAACTAATCGTTTCATTCTCCTTAATTTTAATAAGCAATTTTGCCAACATACTTACTGAAAATATTACAACATCTTCTTGCTCTGAGAAAACCCAAAGGACCTATTTATCTGATTTAACTGTATCTCATTTAAACAGAGGGTCATACTGAAACCAAAGGATTGTCATTTTGCCCAGAAGACAGACTCAACTTTAGACTACAGCACATTTGCAGGAGGAAAAATCCTTTCTGACAGGTCACTTCAGTCATCCTCAGCAAAAGGAATACCAAAATCAAGGATGCACCAAGGAATGACAATCACAGCTGCTGTGACTGAATAACCTGAGATTCAAGAAGAGGAGGCTTAGCATCCTGATTCTATTTTCTGTGCATGCCAAGATTTGATGTGTAGTTAACCCAGCCGGGTCTAGGAACCCAAACAGGATAAGAAAAGAAAACTCAAGTCAGGCAAAGAATGCTTTGTCCTACGTCAGACTTAGCCCTCAGGTGATCAGGTGCTGCATGCTTTTAATTTTACCAGCTAGGGATATTTTTTTAAATGTTCAGAGAACAAACGTGTTTGAATATTGAGCATGACACTAAATGTCACGAATCCTTAAAGTTGCGAGTCCTTCAGCCCAAGGAGGAAGATGTGAAGGGAAGGAGGGTGTTTTGTGAAACCCGGGGTGAGAATGTCCCTACATAAACAAGGGGCCCGGGATTGGACGACGTTTTAGGGAAGCGAGGAGGAGGGGGGGGGGACAGCA
>WEKX01021581.1:71572-88229 GCA_013390025.1 Pitta sordida
CGCAGTCGGACGCCCCAGCGGGAGCCGCTCACTCCGCGCCCCCGCCCGCCCCGAGCTTGGCAGGGGCACGGCATGAATGCACCGAGAGCCGGCGGCGCCGGGGTCTGAGCGCCTTGCTCCGAGCGCCCTGGGAAGTAACCTGGATGACCAACCAGGTCTCTCTGGGTTTGGAGCATCGTGCGTCGCGTCCCCACGCTCGCTCCCAAAGGGAAAAAAAAAAAAAAAGCGCAGGGAAGAAAAAAAAGTTCGTGCTTGAAACCTGTGCCCCTTTGTACCTTTCTTTCTTTGCTTTGGGTTAATAATGGTTTGTGATTATGAAACCCCACGAGGGATCAACTCCAAGAGCGAATAGCATTGCACTTTAAGTCATGGGTTGCAAATATATATGTGTGTATACGTACACTGTTTTTTTTCCCTTTGCACTTGAGGATTATAATAATACAAACCCATGTCTGTCTCACAAGGAGCTCCTGCTTGACTTTCTGCTAAAGCTAAGGAAATATTTGTGCTTCCACAGGTCTTGCAGAATTGGAGTCACAGATCTTATAAAAAAATTGCAGTGGCATTTGGCTGAACAGCTCTTATTTTTAGCGTGCTATTGTGAAAGTGGTTATATAACTTTTGGTGGATTTTTCAGGACAAAATTAACAGCTTATAACAACTTAAACCTCTTTTTTTTTTTCTCTCTGAAAGAGGAGAAATAAACAGAATGAAAGTCCTTTGAGTAGAGTTCGATTAACTTTCAGTCCAAGAAATTGCCACGATAGATTCTCTGAGAAAATGCCCCAGGTTATGAATCCCACAGTCCTCTAAGGAATCATGAAGCAGCAGGTGCAAGACGGAGTAATGTCAGCTCAGTCCCAGTCAGCAAGCTGGTTATCAGGGTGCATCGAGGCAGTTTCTTGCTAAATCAGGGTGAGATCAACATTCAAGACTTGTCTTCCTACCTGCGCAAATACAATATAAATAAATACTGTGTTCCCTTAGGGGATTACTTTATTACTTGAACTTGAGGAAGTACAAAAGATGCTTCACTTGAAAAACTTGGTTCCTGCTTCTCAGGCTGGTCTTTCTTCATTTATTTCATTTATTCCATTTATTTCATTTATTTCATTTATTTCATTTATTTCAAAAACTGAAGACGAATAATACCATAAGATTTAACAATACCAATACCAAGAATATAAGAAATAGTTTGAGAAAATAACTGAGTAGAAGTATGGAAGAGCAGTCTGCTTATTATTGACAGCCAGGACATGAGAGTGCTGTCTCAGTACTCAGGCTTCGAGCAAGGGATCTCTCTCTGGCTTTTGTTGCATGGTCCTCACGAACTGCTGTCATACAAGAGATGCAGTGAAGTCCTAAATCTAAATATTTGTGTGTGATTACTGTTGTTGCTGGAGAAAGTGGACTGATTTGCTAAATCTCTGTTGTAGGATTAGCAAGAAAACTAGCAAGTAGAATTTTGCCTTCTCATCTGTCTTGCAGCTCACTGTTCATGCAGAGCTCTTGTGTGCAGGGAGGAGGTGTGTCTGGTAGCAGGAAGGTGTGCTCAGCCTTCCATTGCAGGATGATAAGTAAGTGAAAGATCTGTCAGTGTCAAGCATCAGTAAGACCTCTACAAGGGTGCTAAAAAAAATAAATGCCATTAGCCCTAGGTTTTGAGCTGATTGGTTTAGCTGAACTATTTTCTTTCTGTTTATCTTTCAAATAGACTGTGCATAACTTTCAATGTGGATTAGAAAAACTGTATGAGAAGCTAAACAGTTAAACTGCAGAAATTTTTCTTTCTTTTTGTAGGATAAGGTGAGGGTAAAAATTAGTATCTGAAATATCCACTGAAATATATGGATACATTGGAAAGTGCCTGGTTTCAGTCACCTTTTGTCCATGCCTATGGAAGTGTATATCTCATAGATCCAGATCATCTTTTTGTAATCAATAGTCCTGTTGTGGTTGTGTGTAATAAATTGGGTAACTTATTTAATTCCAGCTGCTTAGTTTCATAGTTCTTTATACAACTGCTAAATTCACATTACAATAATTCTAACTCGAGTATCTGAAATTGATAAATTCCAATTTGAATTTGGTACGTTTTTATTTAACAGTTTCTGCGGCTGGAGTTAGAATTATGTATTTCAATGAGCAGTTCAAGTTACTGGTTAAGAACTGAACAGTTCAACTCACAGATTTCCTGACATCTGAAGAGTGTCTTCAAGAGCAGCACAGAAAGGTCTTCCCCTCCACTCACAGATGCTCCTGTTGTGCATTTATATTAGCATGGTGGTTCATGTCAGGAGTGGGTTTTTGACACTCATTTTCCAGTTATTCCCACCTACTGTCTACCTCCATATACCTCATGGTGAACCATCTGGATTCCTTTGAGATGAATCTAAACTAGAAGATATGCTTGAGTCACTGCTGAAAATACAGCCTGAAGAACGAGATCACAGCTAGCCTGAAGGAAAACCCTATAAAATACAGTGTCTTCTCTGCGTAAATGTTTTGGTCTGCCTATCTGTTCCTGTTGGGCTGTGTCAGCTGTTAACATAGACCCGGTCCATTTGTAACATGCTAGTTCTGATGCAGTGCACAGTCTAAACCCAATACCAGCCATCTTTCCCAGGGCTGTGAGCTAATTCCGACCTCTTGCACTATTGCTCACTAATGTGTTACCAGGAAACTCCTGGTGCAGCAGGAGACCAGAGCTCTGCAACTCGCTGTGGCTGTCCTGTTTGTATATACTCACACTGTGATCTCTTCTGTTCAAAATGAGGATGGCTAATTTTTTTTTCTTCGTAGTCTGGCATGTGATAATGAACTACTTTTTTAGTGAGAACTTTGGATAGTGCAGCCTTGTGCTTGTCCGCTAGATGTGAACACAGCAGTTGCTGTTTTGGAAAGGACAGCTGGTGCTTCTTCATGTTTGGCTGTCACTGTCCGTAACCCTTCTGCGTGTGAAGGTCCATAAGGCTGTTTATATTCCTCTTTGCATTTGGGAGTGGTGAGAAATATTGGGTTGAGACTTTAAAACTCTTGTTTATAAAAGCTGTCCCCTGTTCTCTGGGTGCAGCATTGTTGCTGACTACACCTCCTGCAAGGCACCTATGGGCTAGTTCCTGGATGCCAGCACATGATGGGAATCATGCTCTGGCCCTGGAGCCCAGTCCAGTTGCTCCTTTCGAGTGGGATTATGTGATGCCCAGGGAGATTTTTAGAAACATCCACTTAAAACTTTAGCTTGATTAAAACATGTTAATTTTTTTTTCCTGCAGTTTTCACTGTAATGGGAAAATTTTTCCATTCTCTCTTTTGTGATTCGGCTGCCTTCTTACAGTTTCATGTTTTTCTTGAGTTTGCTTGGTTGGGGAAAATGATTCTAAATTAAAAAGTAATTATGTTAATAATAAACAGTTGCCTCTTTCATGAAATAATTTCTTACTAGAAAATATATTATTGGATCAGATCTTTTTCTCACTTAGAGGATGGTTGCCATTGCTGCAAAAACTTATAGTTTTACCTACACGGGGTCATGATGGAATTGCTAGATTTGCATGTGTATAGGTTGAATGATACAAAGATTCTTGTTGTAAATCACTGTCACTGCTCCAAGACTGCTTTTGGATTGCAATTTCCTATTGGAACAATGGGAAGTGAAAAACAAGAGAGTATTTCCTTCTCAGATGTATTTCTATAGTTAAAGGTTGTCTACTCCAAACCTTATTTCAAGACATAGCTTCTCTGTGGGACGAATCATAGATTTTAACATGAGTTGTGTAGATGATGATATGTCACTTGAAACCATGGTATTTCTTGTTCTCAATGCATTAAGCCTTTTATTACCATTTTTAAGAAGATTTTTGAAGCTTGTTTCAGAAAGGGAAGCAGACCATAAAAATCTGTCTCGCTCCATGACATTAAAACTGAGGGCAATCTATCTTTCAATATCTGGTGTGATACAATCACGCAATTTCAGTTGTAACCTGTCTTTTTCAAAAAGTCATCTTACAGCACCTACTTTTAACATTGTGTTTTTTCTTCTGGGCTTAATGGTACTTATCTATGAGATTCTGAATATTTCATTCTTTGTTGCTGTCTACAAAATATCTCTGAGTTATAATCGTGTATTTTAGGTTAGTCATAAAAGTACGGGGGATTTCCTAGGGTCAGTTTTCATATAGTCTGTGCTGCCATATAGAATTAGTTATACTGTAATGTATGTTGTATATAGAAATATGCATGCTAGTGTCACAGGTTCATCCAGTAGCTAACTAAAAGCCCAAGAAAGACAACACTCCCAATATAATAAAGTACTGCAAAACAATTGGCAATTTTTCAGTTATCAAAATTGTGGGTTTTGCGTTTTGTATCCTTTTTTCTCAATCAGGAAAAAAATTCTTTTGAATGTTATATAACATACATATAAAACAAGATAGAAAAATACATTATAAACTTGTAACAATGGCTGTAAATACATTATCTTACATGTTTCTCATAGGCAATAGGTTGGTTATGGTACATACATAGCATGAAACTACTAAGATAATAAAGAATAGACAAATACATGTCATCTGTACATACAAGCGACATTCCCACCTACCCACTCTAAAAGTTACATAATACTGTCAGAAAGAAGTCTTAAAACTACTAAAAACTTTTTTAGAGAAAGAAAAAGGGTAAATATATCTCTAATTCCAGATAATTTTAAAGTCATTATTGTTTAAGAAGTGAATATTTTAAGAAACCATAATTTGTAATGAAATTTGAGGAAATTAAAACTGTGATACCTTTAGATAGAGAAAGACTCATAAAGATTATGTTTCTGTCTATTTTGTGTTAAGGAAGTGGGAGAAGTAAAGTACACTGGGAAAGGAAAATATATTATTTACCCTCTAAATTTAATTTTGGAACCAGTTTTTATTGAGTGTGATGGGCAGTGGACAAATACTAACATCAGACTGTGGATTTAAGGGCAATAAATCTTGAAAATTTCCTGAATTTTTAACATCTCTTAAAACTTGGAAACAAGATTTTTACAGCTCATGCAGAACGCCTTGTTGACCTTGTCTTGTGCAAACACTTACTAGAGTTGGAAAAGTGTGTTGAGCTGGTCTAGATGTGAGCTTGTTGCTCATCTTCATTTATATGCAGTCTTGTCATGGATTCTAGCCATGTCTAGTCTATCCTATTCTATTAGTAAGTGCTATTATGATAATTCTAAATAGCCTGATATTTTACAGTAGTGCTAACAAAAAAAAAAACCCAAAAAACATTGTACAAGTTCTGCATGACCATTTCTGGCCTGAGATGGCAGGGTTTTTTTCCTGGTGCAAATCTCAGACCTAATCTCATTTCCAGTGAGGCCAAAACACTAGTTTGGCTTAGAGTTAAGCAGGATCCTGCCCATAAATCTGGTCTGTCTCCATACAGATAACATCTGGAAAGTTGTCATTTAAAAATATGTGGGAGAGCTTGGGATAGGGGTGTAAATAGTGGATCAGAGCTTCTATCCAAAAGGAAAACATCCTAGCTCTCAGATGTCAGACATCCTTGCTCTAGGCATGTTTTTTGTTATGATCCATCTATCGTTTGTCAGTTCCTGTTCCGTCAACATAATTTGGAGCTTAATGTCCTTTGAGAGGATCAAGAGGAGGTTGACAGGCAAAGACAGGGAATATATGAACATATTGCATGACTTAATGGATATGTCCAGTTAAGTCTCCTAATAAAGAGAGAGATGGCTATCACTTGTATTTAATTTTAATTTGTTCTCTGGCTGACACCTTTCAGATTACTAAGCACAACGGATTTATACTAAGCATGTTTGTTGACTTTGGTCTATAGTGTTCATTAATGAAGTCCATGGAAACTTTGCCTGATCCTTCAGTGAGAACAGCTTTTGCCGAGATAGTCATAAGAGTGACTACTTTCAAACTGAAACAAATTGTAAGCATCTTGGATTCCAAGTAGGCAGGGAAAGATTGTTGATTTACCTCTTTAATACTTCCATTCCTTACTGAAGCTGAGCCTTCAGTAAAATCATAGCTCAGAACTTGTGACCTCTTAGGGGTAGTGAAACCTGAAGATTCAAATGTCACAGAAACCAATTATTACGAGAACTAATAATTTTATTCAAGAATCACAGAAGATATGTGAAAATAGCACCCTTGCATTGTATTTTTGTTGTATGCAATGACCCTTTTTGTACAGAAATCCTCAAGCAAACAAGATGAGGAAATCCACTTTAGTATATTGGTAAGTGGCCCTACCTGTCACCTGGGAGACCCAGGTTCGATTCCTGCTAGGAGGCAGTGGTGCTGTTTAAGAGTTGGACTCGATGATCCTTGTGGGTCCCTTTCAACTCAGAATATTCTGTGATTCTGTGAGTGCACACCATTGGAAATTGTGCTAATTTAATACACCTGAAACTGTATTGCTTTCAGGTTCCTGAAGTCCCTTCAGTCACACAAAATTATTCAACTCAACCTAGATTTTTTTTTTAACTGCAAGACAAGTTGCAGCTTTTTCTACCTTAAATTCTTCTCAAATGAAAAGAAACTTTAAATAAAAATAGTACCAAATATATCCCATTTGGTTTTCTTTATCCACTTTTTTTTTTTAAAGTTGTCTGCACTTGATGTTCTTTCTTCTCAAAGGAGCACTGAAAAACCTCCTTGAAAAACTACAGTCTGCTATTTTCTGAGTTCTACATCCAAAATTCCAGTTGCTTTATCCTTCAACTCAGGTAGACTGCTTCCAATTAGAAAAATATTTTTATATTGGTGTTTCAAAAGCTGACTTTAAAAATGTGATACATGCTAACACTATTTTGAGTACCTATCAGAAATTGCCAGTCTTCTGTTTTTAAAAATAGCCTTGTTTTTTTCAGTATAAAAACATTTTATGAAAGTTGTTTCTTTGGAAACAAGTTTATTGTGTCATTCCAAGTTGAGCCTAATTCTTTCTGGACATCTCTAAGGTTTCTTTAAAAGAAGCATATGATATTACAGGAAGAATGTTCCTCTTGTTTGCCAGAGCGCTGTACTATGTTTACTATAATAAGATTAAAGGGAATTTGAAAGTCAACGCTAGCTCAGTGGGAAGCTGATAAACACACGTTGTACTTGCAGGAACACTCTGCCCAGTAGTATTAGGAAATTTATCACTATTTATTTAGCAGTTCAGACTCTATCTGATAAACAGATTTGGTGTCCATTTAAAACTAGACCAGACGTTGAAAGACTTAACAATATGGATGTGATTTGTGGAATCTGAACTGTTATCCTGGCATAGGCATATCACGCATTTTAGGATTTGGAATCTCTTTCAAAATAATGAGTCTGTAGCTTATGGATCCCATTGCTTTCCAAAGACTGTGGTTTGATTTCTGGCCCTTCTGGTTAGGTCAGCTATTACAGCCACAGTCAAAAACAGCGATTTTCAGAATTTGAGCAAGCTAGACAAGGGTGTAGCTCCTTGGAAAAGTTATTCTGGAAGAGGTAAACCCAGCAATGTCTCTGGATCCATATCTGGCTTTGGCAAGCTTTACTCTTGAGGCAGTGACAGTCCAGTCTCCTATTTACGAATGTTTGTTTATTTGTGCCTTGGCCAAAGTCTCAAGTAGAAAGTGAATTTTGGAGAAAGAAAAGGCCACAGGGATGACTTTTCATTTCTAAGTGCAAATTAAGAGGTCATTTTTACATGATCACAAGTGCTGCTTACAAATCATTAAAACAGAATGAAGTACGTACTTTTACTATGAAATGCATGAAATAAACTTTTTTTAGAAATATTAGGAGTAGAGGGGAATTCACAACCACAGTGGGTCACATAAGATACTGTTGTAAATTTTTTCATCACCACCAAAAAGGCAGATCTCTTGCAAAAGTGGGCAGTGGATTATTCCCACTCTGTGTTGGTAATTAGTAGGAACTGCAGGTTGAAGTCACTACTGGTTATGGAAACTACTACTGTAAAGAGCTCATGCTGTGTATTGTAATAGATTTAATTGGTAAATAGATGATTAGGGAAATTAGTTAATTTCCATGCTCATCTCAACTATGAAATTTCTTAGAAACTACCCTAAAAAGCAGGGATCACAATTTGTATAAAATTTGTGTGCTACCCATGAAGTCATCCCCAAATACTCATTTCCACTTTAGTACAGTGGTAACTGTCCCCACCTGGCGTGTGGGAGACCCAGGTTCAATTCCCGCCAGGGAGACAGTGTTAAGAGTTGGACTCGATGATCCTTGAGGGTCCCTTCCAACTCAGAATATTCTGTGTGTGATTCTCTGATTCTCCTGTTTGTATAAGATGTGAACGTGAGCTCTTAACCTGCTTGAGATATTTGAGACTGTTCAATACTGATCGTGTTCAATACACTTGTGCTATGGAGGTGTAACCTTATTTCTCCTTCATTCCTCTCCCACCCAAAATGAGCTTTAAAGGTCTGTGGAATCACTGGGGATGACCTTTCCTGGCTAGCTGAGTTACTGTTTCATTATATGCCATGCCTTTCTATTGTAGCCAAGACTGTATTACAGTCCAGCATGTGGTGGAGTCTTTGAGACTGCCAGGAATATTTACTCTGGTTTTAGGTGATCTATTTAGGTGATCTGTTCGGATAGTAGAACTGCAAAAGCATGGCTGAGACACCAAGGATTGCCAGTCTCAAAGGAAACTGCTGTGAGATACACTCAGATGACAGTCCAGGCTTCAGGCTATAGCTGGGATGAGTTCTTCTGCAGATCTGTCCCCAGCAACTTCACCTGCAGATTGAAGAAATCTCTGTCTTCCTTTGTCATTAGGTAGAACAGAGTATTGCATATCTTGGCTCTTCTGCTTAGCTTCATCCACATAGATAGAGTACAATCAGAGTGCTTGCAGTTTGCACTGTTATATACAAATTGTAGCTCAAGGCTACGGCAAGTTGCCAGTTCATCTCCCCACTCCGACGCCAGCTTCATTTACTCATATAAATAACTTGATAGCAGTCAAACATGATTGATTTTAGCTGTTACTTCTTCTGAATCTGTAAAATATAGAGAGTTTGAGATGCTAATACTATGCTTGTCTCTTTCTCCCCACACCAAAATTTAGGTGTATTTGTTAAGAACATTGAAACATATTGGTCATTGTATTTATCATGGGTTTAAATTTATTGTTTCTGTTTACAAAACAACCCCAAATCAGTTGATGTTTATTGTCATATTAGAATATGCATAGTTAGATTTATATTAATTAAAGAGAGGCTTATTTTTTCAATAGAATTAATTTAAGAGTCTTTGGTTATAAAGTGCTCCAAATTAGATTTTCCCTCCAATATGTTTATTTTTCCTTTAAAAATACTTGAAAACTGTCTTTCTTTATCATGGTTAAGGCTGATGCCCTAATTTGAGCAACAGATATGCTATTAACTTTAAACTTCTAGGTGGACAATAACTTATATGACAGTTAGTCATACATCAAGGCTGGCAGAATTTTTTGGGTGAGAGTCATGCTTCAGTTTTGCTTTTAAATAAGGGCTGTCCTCATGCTGCTTGTAAACCTTTCCTAAAGCTTCTGTGCTGGTCTTTTGATTTAACACATGAACAGTTTCTTTGAGGTGAGAGAATCTAATAATCTCTTAAATGTGTGCCATTGTTTAACCTTGTCTAGCAATTAAGCCACACACAGCCCCTCACTCACTTCATGATGGGATCAGGAAGAGTATCGAAAAAGTGAGAAAACCTGTGGGTTGAGATAAAGACAGTTTAATAATAAAAAGCAAAACAAGGAATTCACTCACCACTTTCCATGGGCAGGCAGGTATTCGGCCATGTCCAGGAAAGCTGGGCTCCATCACATGCAACAGTGACTTTGGAAGATAAATGCTGTCACTCTGAACATGTCTCCTACCAGCTTTATATACTGAGCATGGAATATCCCTTAGGTTCAGTTGGGGTCAGCTGTCATGACTGTATCCTCTACTAGCTTTTTGTACACACACAGCTTGCTTTCTAGTGGGGTGGGATGAGAAGCAGAAAAGGTCTGGATGCTGTGCAAATCCTGCTTGGCAATAATTNATAATTGAAATGTCCCTGTTTTATCAAAGCTACTGTGAGGAAAATTAACTCAATTCCTGCCAAAAGCAGCACAAATTGTTACAGTCCAGAGTCCCTGCTTTGTTATGCTGCCTATGGCTATGCCTGTGTGGTATCACTAGCTAGGCATAGGTCTAAACCTGCACCGAATGGATCATCCTGCCCTTGGCTCTGCTCCTGGCTACTAGGTTGTGTCTTAATTCTGTTATAGACTTTCTGTGTGCCCTCTGGCATGTCTAAATTGATATGCACTCAACACATATGAGAAACTGGCTCAGAAACTGTGCTGTCAAAGTTGACATAAGTGTTCAAAACATTGTATGTCCTGTAGTTAACAAGGCTCGTAGGTGCAGACTCCTTGGTGTCTTGAAAACTCTGCTAGTGCTGGATGATCTCAGTGGTCTAGATAGACATGCTTAGTTGCTAAGTGTGGAAAATCTTTGGGTAAGATTACTATTTCAGAGACAGCCCAAAGACCAGCATTCCCAAATTTCTGAACAATGGCATGGGCTAATGAGGGTGGTGAGACCCTGTAACAGGTTGCTCAGAGAAGCTGTGTATCCCCCATCACTGTAAATGTTCACGGTGAGGTTGGATGGGTGTTTGAGCAACCTGGTCTAGTGTAATGTGTCCCCATCCATGACAGGGGGATTAGATTGGCAAGTCTTTAAAGTTCTTTTTCAACCTAGGCCATTATGTGACTGTATAACACTGTCAGTGTTTGAATAGAACCTTATGGGTCACTTTATGAACTGTAAAAACATTTACTGTCATGGAACACGTTTTAAAAAAAGTATTAAAGGCTAAAGTGCTTCTCATGTAAGCAAATACGAAGAATATCTAGAAGAAATAGCTATGACCTTATTTCTAGATGCAAAAACTCAACACTGTTAACCATGCATTCTATATAGGTACTTAGTGGGAATTTCAGCCCAATGGGTATTGCTCTACTGTCTTCATTATTTAAAATTTCTAACCTTCTGTCTATGGTTTACACAAATCCATCCATACTTGTAAAATATATTTTCACTGTAGTAAAAGAAAGAGACAACAGCTGATAATTGCCCCTGCACTTTTCTGTTTTGAAGCAGCATATCTAAACCCAAGTACTGAAAAGTAGAGAAGAGAGGATTTGCTTCCAATTATCTTAATTACACCGTACATAGATTGTTCTGGAACATTTGAATTATACCTTTTAATTTATATGACTTTGAGGGTAGTTCTGAGTCAACATCACATTTAAATGGTAACTTTCAAACCAGCTTTGTACCTACTTAGGTTTTGTGATAAAACTCAGATCATTTAATTCTGAAATTATTCCATCAGCTTTTCCTGACTTGCATACATTATAAAGGTCAGAATTACTTTAAAATTTGAGTTAAACTTGCTTAGGTACTTTGAGATACGGAGTTACCCAATCAAAGATGTCCACTAAAGCGTTGACATTAACACTTCTGAACTTCATTCTTTAAGAGTCACCTTATTTATAGCAAGATAAATGCACTTTCAGCTCTAATTGCACAGAGCAGCAAAAGCATTCTTTGGACAGCCTGTGTAATATAAAATATATCTTATCTGTGAAACCTCAAAGGATCTATTTATTCCAAAAGTTAGGCAAATTTAAGGGATATATACTTACAGCCTGGATTGCAGAAAATACAACTGCTGCTTGCACATTTTAAGAGGATTCTTAATTTTTTTTTAATTAAATAGAATTTTTTAATTAATTAGTAAGCTGTGTATTCACAGAGTTTATAGGAAAGATATCATGCTATGCTAGAAATTTATATGATAACTTGAAAACTACATTCAAGAAGACAATCCAAACAGATAATGTAACAAAAAAAGAAAAATGCAAATAGTGACAGAAATGAAAAATGAGTTAAGCTTTTCAGTGAACCGAAGTTAAATTCCAGACTGTTTATAGCTTCACAGTGTGTGTGGGTTCAACAAGTGGTTTGGCTTTTTTAACCAGCTTTGGGATTTTTTTTCATTGCAAACTATTCTGCTCACTTATTCACTTTTAAAAAAGAATTTTTATTATCACTTATGATTTATTATATTTTTATATATTAGCTCTTGACAGATAAAATTACTTATTCACTTATTGACTTATCTTTGAAAGATGATTTACTTTATCACTACTGAGTCATCTCCACACTATGTTGAGGCAGTAGTCTCTCTCCAGATCATCTTGTGGCATGCAACTATTGCCCTGATACAGCGTTGTAGTTGGAGGTCTGCAGAAGGAATGCGCAGAAGAAGAGGGAGAAAGACAAATGTTGGCATGGTTTTGAATCTGTGCTGAAGACAGCAATCACTGGTGTCTGCAAAGAGAAAGGTTTTACATTTGTAGATTTTTCTTGCTTGCGCTCGTTGGGCAGCTCTGCAGGACACAGTAGGGATATGGGGAGAGGAAGGCTAATTATGTATTTAGCCATTTTTTCGTACACTGTTTTTGCTCATAGGATTGCAATATTTTGCCACACAAAAAAATCAGGTATCAAGAACCACAGTGACATTGCCCCTCTGTCTCGGTCACCTTCTCATATCAGCTTAACCTTTACTTAAAATATGTCTGTTAGCCCAACCTTGCATATATACATGACTTGCAATAAAACCTTGATTCATGCAGAAGTTAATGAAAGAAGCATTTTGCTTTGATTTTGGAAATCTCAGCACAATCTCTGAGTAACTTAAGAAGAATCTAAATGTATCTGGTGCCCCTCTGGCACTGCTTGGATATGTGGAGGGTAAAAGTAGCCTTTGCCTTCTTTCCTTCCACCTATTTTCACTATGCAGAAGTCTGGCATGTTATGAAGGTCAAAGGAATTCCACAAATAACAATACTTAGTGCTAGTTTGTGAACATGGAGCCACAAACTTTTTGTTCCATGTTGGGCACCTTGCCTTGAACCTTATTCTTAAAGTGCTTAGACTTTCCTCTGCTTAACATTACGAAGGCTAAGAATTTTACACAGTCCTTGCTCAGTAGTGGAGCAGTGAAGGTAGATTATCCTGACTAATAGCTGAGGTAAACTTCTCTGTGGTCACCTGCCTGGGTGACTTCCAAACAAAATGAAGTGCTCTGTAGACTGACCTGCAAAGTATTACAGAAGTGGAAGTCCTGTTTTTCTAAAACACCTGGTTTTGAATGTGAAACTGAACAACCTAAATAATTTAGTAGAGACATCACTCTCAGGAGTCATAAGGACCGTTGAAGAATGTAAAAATTAAATGTCCGGCATCAGGAATTCCATAGGTGAGGCAAAAACATGCACTCTCTTTGCTGCCAAAAGGGAGAGTTTGAGGATTAGGCTTAAAGTGTAAATAAGTCAGTGTGCCAGGGTGATAAATTATTAAAATTCAGATAATGCTGAAGAAAGGAGCATTTACGAACTCCTGCATCTCATGAGTGGAGGCTTCTGCAGAAGTGTTTGGAAATAAAATGGTGAAAGAAAAATCAAGATACACTGCAAGATCCTGCTTAATGCTCCCAATTTTGGATGTATATATCTGCTGAGATTTTTACTCTCTAAGGAGAAAGGTGCAGCTGCAGGCTGGAGAGGATCACTATGAGGGTTGAATGCATAGGTTAAATTACACTCTGGAACTAAAGGTGATAAGATCCTTGGAGCTATAAGAAGATGTAATTAGATCCAAAGTACAGCAGGACGCATTTTACACCCTCCCTTCTGCTGTCAAGACCTTAGAGAGGGAATGGCCCCTCGTGCCAGTAGCCAGAATGTCACAGTTCAGAGCTGTTGAGCCTTCCAGGGGCTGTTGGGATTTCCCAGATGCTTTTGAGGATCACTGAACATGATTTGACTTCAAGGTGAGGAAGTCCTATACAAGAACCAATTTTACAAGTCCAAAGTTCATTCGGGAGCTGTGCTCACAGGGGAATACAGATACTGAATTCTTCACTGATACTGTATTAGCCTTGCATGGGCAGAGATTAGGATCAGCCCTTCATTGCTGAAATGATTTGCCTGGTACCGCAAATGGAGAGTAACTAGGTCCTTCCAGCCAGGAAACTACCAAACAAGACACTTGTGTTATGAAGCCAACAAGTAATGCACACATTGTGGGAAACTTACCATTAGCTTCAGAAAAACAGTTATGTTTCACCATTACTATCTTTCATCATGACTTTGGATGATCTGTTATGTCTGGTATCTTTAGATGGTCTGCTATTGCTGAAGTGAATCTTAATCAGATATTAATTTGTTTCAAGACAGAAGTGTCAATCACTGGAGTATGGGGTGATTCTAATTACATTTACATATTTATTGCTTTTGAACTGCATGGCAATAGTGCCATGAAGAACTCCTCATTTTAAATTTTCTTCCTGTAAAAAGTTGTATTACAGTGCTTTCTTCTTCTTCACTTCAGTATTTTACCCACAATAGTATTCCATTAAGTTCTTACTAGATCTCGATACCTAAGGTCATGGAAAAAAAGAACATTAGGAGATAATTATCTGTGACGATACTAAATTTTTGTAGGCTCAAACTTCTTAGAAAGATATATAATGGGACACTGAACCATTCTCAGATGTCCCATGTGAGCCTATGGAACAGCTCCGCTGGTTTGTAGGAGCAAGAAAAGTCAAAAAGTAGAAATCTTTGTGCTACCATTGGTTTACCAAATTTTGTTAAACTGGACATCTTTAAAAAGAGGGAACATGTTCAGTCTTACAAGCACTTTTGGGGTTTCCCTTTTTGGTCATCTTTTATGGAGCATCTTCATATACTGGTGTTCCTATAAAGCCAAGGGCTGCTGTAGCCTAGATTAGGACTGGCTAGGCTAGATGCATTTGGTGTGAATTTGTTTCTTTTTTTTTTTTTTTTTTCATCTGTCAGCTGTCACTACAGTTTATCTGTAAGCATTTGCTGATTATTTCAAACTGATCAGTATTTCTAATAGCAGTACTTTTTTGTCTGCCTGAATTGTGTCAATTATCAGCAAGTCTACCTGAAGACAGATCCTTGCTTGGTCTAAATGACTGTATATTTTAAACCTTAAGGATTTTTTTACTGTTATTCGCACAGAGTAAAATGGTTGTCACTATTGAATTAAAATACTATTTTTTCAGTTCACTTTAATGAAATCAGTATTTGTCAGATAAAGCCTCTGAAAGATCTTTTAAATACATATTTACAGAGAATCTTCTACATAATTTTCCACCCCCACTGATCTTAGTGAACAGGTGTGTGGAACTTTTTGTTTGTAGAAAGCATTGCATTGTTGCCTAGTGCAGGAAGCCTTGCAGATTCTTCTCATCCTCTGCTGTGCTGATCTTTTTAAGGATTCTGTCTTAAATTTCCCTTTCATTTCAATCCTATGGTAACTCCTTGGCAACAAGTGATGTACTTTTTATTAGAATATGAACATATGTCTACCCACTTCATAATTGTTTTGCAATGATTTACAAGAGAGTGTAAATTTAACATTTATTTAAAAAACATACCACAGCAACTGGCTTCTCTCAGAAATAGCAGTATAATGACTACTAAATAACAGTAAATAAATAATAATAAGAGTATCCAACAGCAAAGAAATAACTAATATTGATGTTTTAGACTGTTCTTAGGTGATTAACTCTTTCCTGGCTTTTAGTAAACCACACACTACAATGTCACCCTACCTCTTTAAGGTAATCAGAAATATTAGACTATATCTAAGTAAGAGTACAATTTCTCACAGGGAAAATGTTGGGGAGATGCCTTTATTCTCTAGGCTAATATTAGAGTACTAGCAGCAGTAAGTCAATCTAATTTCAAAACATCAATTTTGTAAGAATAAAAGCAGATGGGAAACTTGAATTTTATTCCAGTGTGTGTTCAGTTTCTGTTTGAGGGCAATTGCATTAATTAATTTGTTATGCTGTGTGGGAAAGGGAATGTTGGACAGTGGGTACAGCTTCACAGGGTATTGCTATGCTTGTAGGGCAAATACCATAGCTTTATGATAACAGCTGTTGACAAACTATTCCACACCTGTTAATTACAGGTATTACAAATACAGAGGAATTTGGGTGTTTGCTCCTCATGAGGACATTACAGATGCTTTGTTCTGCAGTTGGCCTCAGATCTTTGAGGACCTAGGTGGGGAGAAAAAGAGGATGTACAACCTTTGGAAAAAAGGGGAGGTGAGTCAGAATCTGTTTAAGGAAGCTGTTAAGCAGTGTAGGAGGAAAACCAGAGAGGCGAAAGCCCAGATAGAGCTCAACCTAGCTGTCTCTGTCAAGGATAACAAGAAAAGTTTCTATAAGTACATTAACAGTAAAAAGAAAGGCAGTAACAGCCTCCACTCCCTATTGGATGCAGAGGGTAACATAGTAACCAAAGACGAGGAAAAAGCAGAAATACTCAATGCACACTTCGCCTCTGTTTTTAATAACAAAACAAACTGCCCGCAAGAAAACTGGATCAGCAGTGGCATGGAAGGAGCTGGGGTGCAGTATAACCCCCTTGTAATCCAAGAGGAGGTAGTCAGAGACTTGCTGAGTGGCTTGGACCCTCATAAGTCTATGGGACCGGATGGAATCCACCCGAGGGTCATGAAAGA
>WEKX01021581.1:94892-116084 GCA_013390025.1 Pitta sordida
CTCTGACATTAACCATACTCTTATACTACTCAAATCACTGATCTGATACATATTAAGCTTCTCTATAATTTTGTGTTGGAGAAAAATTACAGAAGCTGAAATGATCACTCAAATCAAAAGCTGTTGTTCTGAAACTAAGTAAGGGAAGAGAGGAAGCATAGTTCTTGTTTTCCTAAGCCAAATTCTTTACTGAGCCTCCTTTCAAAATACAAGCATAAAAAGTCCCATGGGGCTTTGGTTATCATTGACCCATTGAGGACCATCATGCTACACGAATTGTGGTAACTGGGCCTCAAGGGTTCAGAGTTAAAACTTTTTTTCTCTCTTCACACAATGGGAATGAAAGTTTTCAGAAGTGTTGATCAATTTTTTTTTTCAAAGTTGCTTTTTCATAGGACGAGATAGGGACATATTCAGACTGAAAACACCTGATGGCCCTAGTTCAATTTACTAGCATTTTTAGGGCTTTCCCACTACTGAGACAAAAACCTTGTTTAATGTTGACTCTGTGAAATAGCTTCATGCCTTTCAAGGGTTTAATAATTTTACATTGAAATTATTTTAAAACAAATTTTTGCTCACTTCATGTCCCTCTTTAAAAGCAAAACAAGAATTCAGAATCTAATAATTCAGCTGACCTTAACTGGAAACATGGGTCAATAGTCAGGACTTAATATTTTCTTCAATTTCGAGACAAGATTTTCAGTATGTCTAGTTCTCATAGTGTCAGCAAATATTTTCCATCATTCCTCATTTGAGATTCCAGTCCTTTTAATCCTGTATTACACTTTACATAAAAAAGTCTGTTTATACAGACATAGAAAAAAGTCTAGAAAAGTCTAGTTCATGGGTCCATGATATTGTTTGTATCTGTAGTCTAAATGACTCATAAATGAGTATGTGAGTTTTGTGTATAAACACTCACTAGGAACCAGAGCAAACCTATGGATCAGAGCATTTTCTTTGGGATGATCTTATTTGGCTTTAATCAACTAGAATGGGACCTAGCAAGTGGCAGAGATGGTATTTTGTTGCTGAGCCATTAGAAGTACTCTGCCAAACCCTTCATCTGATGGATCTCCCTTGCTGCCTCAGTACAATATATATAATTTCTTGAAACAGCACAAAGTGGTTAGGACTAGTAAAATGATGTAAAGTGTAATGTATATGTTCTCTACTTTGTAATACGAGAAAAGAAATGAAACCAAATCCTTAATAAGCAATCTTTCTGATCACTTCTTCCTCCTCTTCACAATCAATTTTGCGTTTACTGGTCCTATATGGAGATGTTAGCTAATACCTCACATTGTAGTCATATCAAAAGGGAGGCTCTTGTCCACTTCACTGAGACAATTCTTTACTCTCAGTCCAATCAAGCACTGACATGCAAAGGAGTCTTGGTATCTTTGTCCTTCTATGTAGTAACATGAGGTCACTTAAAAGTACGAGAAGTGCCATCTCTCTCCTCTAGATTCAAGGAAGAGCTGCCTAACTTAGAGCTGGGGAACAGACCTTGAATAGACAGAATCACAGAATCACAGAATCAGTAAGGTNTGTGGTCTAACCAGTGCCGAAATAAAGAAAACAAAACAAAACAAATTCAATGTTTTGAATGTTTTTGAGACGTGTAAGAGAAATGGAGCTTGTAATCTCACACTGAAATTTATAGCTAGATGTTGGCTAACTCTTTCCAAGACACTTCCCTGACCTTTCTAAGATTAACTTTCTGAAAGAGACAAAGAGAAGAATCTTTAGATTTCCTTTTACTTAGTGGCTACTTCTATTGAGCTTGAAATTGTCAATAATGGAAAAGTACTCACAGTTTAGCTGTGGTGACACAGTTCGGATGGCCTATGGCCAAACACTGTTAAAAACCAAGGTCAGAATAAGCTAATAAAGAGCCTCCAGGTGCAGTTTATCTTCTGCTTATGTTGAGTAAAGAGGGTATCCAGTAACTATGAGCCAAAAAAGTAACCCCCAAGGCAGGAACTCACAAAATTGGAACCCTTCTCTGATGCTGCAAAATTATAAATGCAACTTAGAATAAAAGGGTAGAAGTGGCCCTGAACAGAAGAGAAGCTCTGGCACTTTTCTGCATATGTGTGAGCAGAAGGGGGTTGGTGATTGCCCCTGTTGACTTCCTCCCTTCTTTTGTCATAGAGGAAGTTCTTCCCTGCCATTATTAAGGAATGTGTGAACTCATTCCCCTCCACAGGTCATCTGTATGATGTCTGATTGCTTGTCACTTTTCTTGCTGGGTATTAAAGCAGATCTTCCCACATGACTCATAAGGCTGAACTTTCAAGTCCAAGTCTGTTCATATGTTTATCACGCACCACTCCATTTCCCAAGTTCTATATTTGACTCACAGCTCAGTTCTGAGACTTCATCCAAATCTACTGTTTCAATCATTGTCAAAATGGCTCAATGAAGGTCTCACCTCCAAAATAGTGAGGAGTTACTTCTTTAACTCCATTACTAGCTTTGCCTCTGGTTTACTAATCTAGTGGCACACTATTGAATCTCGTTTCATCCTGTGAAGGGAGTCTGAAGAAAATAGCTTGTGTGTGTTTTTAATTACATGTTTGTTCAGCCCTCTGAGGATGTCAGGAGCTGTGAACAGCAAATGCCAAGTGATTGCCAGGAAGAAAGCTGCTGACTGCAGTGCATCATAGACAGAACCCTTCTGTGTAACTGCCACTGCCTTGCCATGCACATACCAACCATATCTGATTTTGATTATAGTCTCTCCTCTGATGATAGCGCTGTCTCGGGTTCTCTGGGAGACAAAGTCTTGATCAAGTGAAAACATAAGCAGTCATGTAGTCAAGGACAAAGTCAGTCAGTCTCCCCCAGATTCCAGTCTATTGACTCTTCTTTCTTCCTCATTTGGAGTGAACTGAAACGCTAACGATTTTCCTTTAAATGAGCATAACTTGTTGTATTATGTTAGTCTAGACAAAGGAAATCAAATTAATTAGCAGAAAGGCTGCAAATATGCTATGTCATACCTGGCATTGAAGTACCTCATCCAGGCTCCTGTGGCTTGCGGTGTATTCAGAATGACAGCTCTGGTCTTCCTCTTAGCAGAAGAGAAATAGAATGATACTAGGCTTCAATTAGAGACAGAACTATAATTCAGACATGGGCAAGGAGAGGGGGAGGTGAGAATGAAGATGGCTGCTCTGCAAAGCCTAAGTCATAAAACATCAAATCCCAGTGGCATAAAACATAAAATCCCATGGTAACAAATCTTTCCATGATTGAATTACAGCCTTCATATTCAATAATGGGCTGAGTCTGTAAACCAGAATACAGACAGAGCAAATGTATTTACATTCTTCCAGTAACAACCAAAGGAGAATCACTGATCTGAGCATGAATCAAAGCCACAAGAACACAGATGTGGGATAGCCACACATTACCGTCAGTGTGAAGTGGGTAGGACGGAGTAAATTTCTGGTATTTTGATCTGAAGTTACCTGTGGCACAAGCCATCCTGCAAATTCATCTTTTATTTACTTCTAGTTAAGTGATACATACTTAATAATAGTACAGTAATAAACTGGTAGTTTGCCCATTCATTCTGTGTGCTATATGTTTTCTAATAAAGTTATCTATATCACTAGAAAGTGACATTGAGGAATATTAGTATTTAGCATTTTATGTTGATAGTGCATATCTAATTAAAATTTTATGTTACTTCTCACTTTATAGTACCTAACAAGTGCGTACTATCATTGAGCTGCTGTGATTTATTTTGATCCAGTTGACAGCTATGACATTCAAAACCATTACTGTCAGTTTGGAAATATCAATAGATGTGCACTGAAAGAAATGAAAATTCCTTTGTTAATCTTACAAAACAACTTAAAATCAAGGGTCAAAATAGTTCCAAACCAAGAACTAGCATCAAGACATCAACTGATGCATGTATGAGGAGAGCCAAGGAGACATTTAACTCTGAAGGTCTTGAAGTACAAATTTTTGTTTATAGGCTTACAAAAATACATAGGCAAAACCCTATCAGAGCATGGGTTTCCTGCACTTCACAAGTTTGAACTGTATTTCACAGAATATTCTGAGTTGGAAGGGACCCACAAGGATCATTGAGTCCAACCCTTAAACAGTACCACTGCCTCCCTGGCAGGAATCAAACTCGTGGTCTCCTGCATGAGAGATGGGGACACTCACCACTGCACTAAAGTGGATTTTCAGTTGCATACATGAATTTTCTCATACAAGTCATTGAGCGAACAGGCTTTCTTTTAGATCAAAACCTACTGCCAAGTGAAACATTTGAAACAAAAGTAATTAAATAAGGATTCTGATGGTCCATTAGTGAATAAAAAAAAGGTAACTGCAAAAATAAGCCAAGCAGAAGCCCTGTGTCCTTAGGGAAAGAAGAAAACATCTCATAATTCTTCAAGTAAGTTTGTGAAAGGAGATAGAAAATACTGCAGGATCAACCCAAGAATAGTACCATGCATGGTGTGCAGCAATGACTTGTTACTGCCTGACTTCCATCAACACATAGTGCAAATAAGTTTTTAGCTGTTGGGGCAGTTTACAGCCTGGGCAAGAGAATATATTGCAAACCTTGAGTTGACCCACTGTTGTTGAGCTCATGAAGTCTGTTTTTCTAAGGATGTATTCATACTGTCAGTCCACCACAGTAACTCTAAACATCATCTTTACTACTCACACCTTCTGTGATTCTAAACTGTTCTAAACTGTGATATCATAGACTTATTCCCCCACTGTCCCCTTCCCTGAAATATTTTTCATGTCTCCCTGTGTACTCTAGGAGAAAACACACTTAGTGTAAAGCCAGTGTTTCAAACCTTTGTTGCTGTCCAAAATGTCTGAAATTTGGCAGAGAACAAAAATTAATTGTGAGGAAGTGTCAGATGTGTTACTTATTAACCAAAGAAAAGAAAAAAAATAAGATGAGAGGATTCCCTAGATTTAGCCTCACTGAGGAGAAAAAAGTGCTTTTCCGTGAATAATTCTAGTACGGCACTTAGTTATGTTTGCTTGATGTAGACCTAGTTGCAGCTAGCAGGCTGAATGGGGCCAATACTTGTTTTATTTGCTCATTAGCATAGATCTTCTGCACTCTGTCCCCAGAACTGCATTAAGTTTTAGTCAGGAGGACTGATGATTTGGCAGGCAAATTTAAGCAGAGGTAAATGTAAAAGAAAAATCCTCAAAGCAATAAATATATGATATTTTTAGGATAGCTTTATGAAAATATAGCTGGAACAGTTCTTACAAGGGACATATTGGAAAATAGTGGGGATATATAGCTGAAATTTTGTATATATGGGAATTTGCATACTACCTAATAGAAAGACTACCCTGCGGGATATTGCCATAAGAGCAATTCTTATTTGAACCATCTGTGTTTCAGCTCTATGAATAGGATATTGGCTTACATTGGTTCATACTATAAGCACTAGACCATCAATAAACATTTAAGATTTTTCAAACAGGAACATGATCAATTCAGAGTCATCATGGAGTCATGAGGATAACATCTTCAATAGAGAGTCTGAAAAAATGTAACTATTTAAATCTACCAGAAAAATTGGAAAATTTAAGTGTTACTTCTCTGATGATTAATTTAGTCTATTAAGTGCAATACTACATATTTCGAAGTAATTGGTTTTTTCTGACCATTAAGAGAAATGAGCAGAAATTCTCTTGAGCACTTGTACGATGCTTTAGAGACCTCACTTTTCTTCTAGAACAGAACTCATCCAAATGCCCTCTTTTTGGAGTGGTGCAAATACAGTAATGAATATATATTGAAGATTCATAATCTTCTTCCTTATTGTGGGCTAGAAAATGAGCCATGTGTTCTACAAGGGGTGTGTTGTTTGAAGCTACACAGCAATAAATCTCCTAACTCCATCTCTATTCTATCAAAAGTCTATAGGGAAACCATATTGGAAATTTTCATACAGAACAATTTTCATTTACAGAAGTGTTTTTAAAGAAAAACTTGCCTAAGGGAAACAAATCTGGATGGCTTAGCAAAAAGAAGAGCATTGGTGCCATGCAATGCAATTGAAAGATGTTGGAAACAGTCCATTCTCAGTTAATTTCTGACCTCCAGTAACTCACTCCCCCTCTGAGCTCAGTTCTGGTCCTGCCATATGTTGATCTCCAAATCAGTCTACAAACATGTGAAGTTGCGTTGCTTAGTCAGGCACTGGTCTTGGATGAGATTTCCATGTTCTGTTGTAATGCAGACAACAAAAATATAATAGAGCCTCATTGCAAAATAGTCTTTTCTAGTATTGATTCTCCAGTGAGGAAGCAATGAAATGAGCTATTGTATTTAAATGCTGAACTTTCTCCATTCTTATGTTGACCGTCCTTTCCAACAGGCTGAGGCATGGTCACAAATGAAGACATTTACTCAAGCCACCACTTCCCTTCAGATTTAGTTTTTAGTTTCCCAAGGGCAGAAGTCTGCTGTTTTCTCCTGAATGAAATGCTGCCAAATGGGAGTTCACCAGCTGCCTTCTGCACAGAAGAATAAAGTGAACTGTAGGCTGTTTTTACTTGCTCGACAAAATGTTCATGTCCAAACAGAATTGACTGGCCTATTCGGGGCTCTCTATCTTGTCCTAAAAAGCTCAGAAACACTGAGGAGTAGAAAAAGTATCTTTTCAACTTAGTTCACTCTTGATGAGAGACTGATTTTTTAGATGCACAAGAGAATTATAGGTCTTTTCAAAAAAAGCTATTCTTCTTGTATCCAAGGAGTTTTATTTATTCATTCCACCCCCTGACTGTAGCATTCTTCAGAACCAGGTTGGAAGAAAGAAAATCAGCCTCATGGACAGCTAGCAGAAATCTGGTTTTATTTTGTGGGTTTTTACCTCCTCCCATTCCCCCTCTTCTGCCCAGTGTTGTACGTATATGCTGCCAGTACTGATGACTATCCAGACACTTCTGAGTAGGACATCTCACTCTGCTTGGGACAATTCACATGTGCTCACCAGGCAGACATTTGTCTGTGGTTGGTTCTAAAACCACAAGTTCCTGAAGCTGAAATAGCAATGAAGTTTAGGACTATTCATCATGATGATATTAAAAAAACCTCCTTGTCCAGTTACCTGCTAGTATTCAATTGTGTATTCCTGTTCTCCCAAAAATGGCATTGCTGCATCACCAGAGCTATTATAGGATAACTTTATGTTTACATTTCTTGCAGCTCTTGCTCCTTCTTTTTATTTTTGTTTTCCTGTGTTAAAATAATAAATGCTGACACAATTGTGGAATGAAATATTTGCTACTGGTAAATACAGAGTAATATGAAAATGATGTCTTGCTTCACTGTATTACCTGGCTAACATTTACCCTTAAAAAAAACCCAAACGCAAACCAAAAAACATTGCAGCATCGTTTCCTCCCCTATTTTCTCCTAGTTGGGGGTTTACCTTAGTAATTGCATCTATTGTATGTGTGTGAGTTTTCTGGGAAACACTGATATTTATCATAGATGTAGTCACAGAGCATGGGTAAGGTTAGAAAGAACAACAGTGGATCATCTGGTCCAACCTTCTTGCTCAAGCACGATCATCCTAGAGCGCATTGCACAGCTCTTGGAAGCAGAAAAATCTATGGTGACAGCTGAGCAAATATCATGCAACATCCTTTCCACTAGCTTTATCTTAGCATAGGTTGTCTCCACTCATGACTTTGGTTTTGTTGACTTACTCTAGTTTTCATTAGTGTATTTTTAAGTTCATTGTTTTGACAAGGAGCACTTCTAAATTCTGGCATTATGGGGGAAATGTTGTCCTCTCCTGAGGAACACAGGCAGGTGTCATTGAAACTCAAATCCACCTTCCCCTGTCAAAAACAAAGCAAGATCCTGGACAGTAGAGTGTAGTTCCTAAGACATTCAGCCTGCAGGAAGACTTTCCCTGATTCCTTCAAAGTTTTATACCCTGTGGGCATGCTTGGGTCCCTGGGGTAGAGGCATTGATGCAAGGGAGAGACAAAGATAGGGCAGAGGAGAGAAGGATGGAGAGGAGGAAGAACCTCTGTCCAAGCCAGCCAGTGAGAGTACTATGAATTTATTAAGTCTGAAAGAATTATTTTCCCTCTCTACCACCTACTGGTCAGCTGTGATGCAAGAAAATAGCTTTCTTTCAAATCACTATAGAAGATTCTTAGAGGGCGGGAATGGAAAAATTTCTGCCTGTAATGACATTAATTATTCTTTTTTAAATAATTATTGCCTTTGGTGTTGCATGCAATGGTTTTGAAAAGTGATGCTTAGAACTCAGTACATGATAACTGCCAAAATGCAGAGATTTTGTATCTGAATATCTGTACTGTGTTTTCTGCATTTTTTAATGTTTGGTCTCCCGTGCCTCCTTCATGTTTTGTTGTTGTGGCTGGCCTCAGTCTTTGCAATTCAGTAACGAGAATCTATTAATCATGGAACAATTTAATAAGACACCCATGTCTCTTCAAAAAGAGATACAGCATACTGTTCACTTATTGCTGACGTTGTTGAGACGTGGGAGAAATAGTTTCCAAAGGATACTAAAAGAGAAAAATTAGCACCAAATACCTCTCTTGCATAAAGATGCCTGATTAGTCTTTATTACCGTCTTTATGCAAACATTGTATCATTAGAATCATGCCTAACCATTAATAAATTAAATAAATAGCTGTTTTGGCGTCCTGGTAGAGGTTTTGATATTTCCTGGCTTTCCACATCTGTTGTTAAAGCCAAGTTTTAGTTCTTTGAAAAGCTATTGCCTGGCTTGTTTTCAAGGAACACTTCTTATGTCCCATATTAAATGTGAGAACTAACCATGTACACCATGTTCTTACATTAATATACATATGACTGGTTATGCAGATTCTTTTTCTGACTAGGACTAACACGGATGTAAGCAGGCACCAGAACAATTTTTAGTAAGAGGGGTTCCTAACCTTAGCCATACTCAGCTGGGCCCTAAGGAGAGCTCTTGTGTTTCTGAAGTTTGTGGGATGGAATCTGGGCAGGAGTGATGCAGATGGTCAGATGTGGCCATCTATGTATCATACTGTGGAACTGGACCTGATTTAATCTGGTCTGTAATGCTTGTCTTTTGCTTGTCTTTTTCCAAGGGAAACCCTTCAGCTGTTAATTAAATTCAAAATTTTTAAAAAGTATAGAATCTCTGAAATTGTCTAGCATCCCAGTAATTGGCTCATGATACTTTTGATAAGTGTAGGATAGATTCATAGTACTAAATTTCCTTCCTCATGTATCCATACTGTGAATAAATTGAATAATCACTTGCCCCATAGCAAGACAGGTTTTGCAGGTTTTTGGTTGTTTTTTTCATTTGCATTTTTTGTTTGTTTTGCTTCGTTGTTTTTTTTTCTTGGTGGTTTTTTGCGTTTGGTTTTTGGTGGTTTTTGCTTGTTTTGGTTTTGATTTTCCCTGGTTTTGGGGCTCTTATGTGTTTTGTTTGTTTTTGGTTGGTTAGGTTGGGTTTTTTAATTTATTTATTTTTATTTTTTAAAATAAATTGGCAGTGACTTCTTTTCTGAATTCCCTCCTGAAGGGCCTGGTGAAGAGATGATTGTGTCATTATCAGAGACTTGGATGCTTCCAGGAATGCTGATAGTGCTGAATGCTTTGTAGGTGTGTATGCTAAAGTAAACATATTGAGTCTCACACCAGCTGATTTCCTGAGCAGCTAACTTAGAATATATCACAGTGATTTTCCAGTTACATCCCTCTTCCATTTTGCCCAACTGCAGCCCTAAAGTAGCCTGAGCTACAGAACAGGAATTCCCAGTCAGAAACTGCATCCTGACCTGTGAAAATGGTCACAACGTTGAAAACGAGAGGAAACATAAGAGCAGTTGCTCAGCACGGATGGGTACAGCTGTGGCCTCCTGCCCTGCCTTTCGGATCATAGTACCAACTTCTACATTTGAGGAGTTCTCTAAAAACAGTGGCCTTGAATTCTGAAATCAAATTCAATACTCCAATTCAAAGAGAACTTCCCTAACCACAAAACTATAGGCTATTTTGGAGGTTGCATTACTGCCTGTCCTGCTCTAAAGCTGGATTACTTTCAAGAATGCTTAAGTTCTAGGGACAGAAGGTCAGTATGCAGGAGAAAGTCTGCCTTGGTAGATGTTTTATGTTATACAGTAATTGGATACAAAGAAGAAATAAAGCTAAGGGCAGACAGTGTTTCTGGGTCTTCCCCTCCTAGCACAGTGTCCTGACTTCTGTGAATGACAGAGATGGATCTTGGCATTCTTGCCTCCTTGACCAAGGATTTTTTATGCTTCTGGGTACCTGATAGCTGAGCTCCAGCATGTTGGGTTTGATGAGTTTACAAACTCATACTTGATGCTGAAGTCCTTATCTCAAGAAGAAAAAAAACTTGCCATGTGAAATGCATCAGTAGCCAGGCCTTGTTGAGTGTCTCATCTAAGGTTATTAATCTCAGCCCACGTGCTGGAGAGACGGTGTGGAAGGAACTGGCAGGAGATGGCAACAATGCCTGAAGAAGTTGAAAATGGCCACACAGCAGCTTCCACTGGCTCTGCCATGGGAACCCCTAGTGCAGCAGGAATGGGGGTCCCAGACTGGCATTGGTGCCAGTTGAAGAGGTGTTGGTTTCTTGAAACAGTTCTCGCTTGTCTGATCTCAGCCACATGCTCCTCCATTCTGTTACATATAAGTAGGGCAGAACTGCCCTGTTCTTGCCAAAAGGCTGATTCTTCTCTAGTTTTGTGTTTCTTCTCATCCAGCTCTGTCTGTAGACAGACAGCATTCATCACATTGCTTTGCATTCAAATTGAGTTTGACAAAATGTTCTGGTTCTCTAGGAGTTTCTGAGGTTTCTCTTCTCTTTGCGTGTGAGCACCAAAAATATATGTAGTCCTTGGCAAGTTGCTGGCACCAGGTGACCTTGTTTGCACCCTTGCTTGCTTGAATAGGGGATTTGTGTGCCAGGGCTTAGAAAGGGGTGATTTGCAGGCTAGTAAGGGGCAACCCTGTGATTAGAAATTCCACGATCTGACAGAATGCACATTTGACCTGTTAGTGTACGATAGATTATTATTCTGTTATGTAAATATTTTAATGTTCAAGTTTGATAAGAATCAATGACAGAAATAAGTGGTGTGTTCCTACCTGTCTGTAGAAGTACTTGCTGACATGTACTGCAGCATTTGGTTTATAACCTTACAATAGTGGCTTTGATTAATAATGCTTTCTTAGTTATAAACATAGACTTACTGAATAAATCCTACTTACTCTGTTGCATGGCTCTCCGTGCCTACATAAAACCATTTCAGTAATTAGAAAAATATTTCTTTATACTGTAGGCTTTGAGTTGTTAGTTCTCTCTCTGCTTTCCTGAATTCCTTCGCAAGATTTCTACTTGTCCCCCATCCTTGACACGAAAGGGAAATGTGTCCTTTCAGCTTGACTTTTATGATAAGAAAGTGTTGGCTTGGTAAGACAGGGTTTCATAGAATCATAAAGGTTGGAAAAATCCTTTAATATCATCCCAAGGAAAGAGGAAGGGTTGCAGGAAAGGGTGCGTCTCCTGATGTGCTTCTGGACCTGTGCTATGCCATGATCAGAGAAATGAGACTGGGGAGGTAACATCCCTTGTATTTCAAGAGAAGAGTAGAAAAGTATGTCTGAGAAATGTGTCATAAGGTATCTCATGGAGAGCTCACCTCTGTCTTTTCCTAGAAGACGTAGACTTGTAATTCTGGGTTTTTTTCCTCCCCTTTCTATATAAAACACAAAGTGGGGATCATTTGTTTCAACTACCACTGAAACGCAGCCATCAGTGCAGAATAACATGAGAACAGTTTGAAAGGAAGCATGGAACACTATATTCAACTGAAACTAATTACCTGATTAGGTTTTGGCCTGCCTCTGTGGGTTGACATCCAATGGACTTGGCGACACTACCTGCCAGCAAAGCCAAGTCTAGTCTTGCTTCATTTAAAGACTTTGGACAAAAGTTCTGGACTTGCATGCCGAATGCTAAGCAGTGTGAAAATAGGCCAGTGATTTAAAGTACCCATGGCTACAGTGGGTGTCAGTGGGCAGATGGCATGGTTGCAGATGAATGAGCTTTTCTGAGTTTTAGCAATACATACTGGTTTCCTGTTACAGGTGGTTCTGTTTCAAGCACACATTCTTGTGAAATTTAACTCTGCATCAGAACATTCTCTGTTCATAACTATAGGATTAGCACTTTCCTTCAGCACTTCAAACTTCTAGTCTTAGAAACTTAGTCAAGTCTGACATTGAGATTTTATAGACTCAGGAATTAACCTAAGGGGATGTTACCGCACCTCCTCTACTACAGTAGTTCCTTCTCTGTCTCCAGAGGAGTTAAATACATTAGGTCTGCTTTATTAGGTGAGAAGCATTTGTTAGTACCATTGTTGACTTCTTTTGCACTTTTACTGCAAACACTTTTTTTATCTTTTGGTGCTGTTGTTTGGAAAATGGCAGTTTTTCCAGATAGTAGTACTTATGCAACATGTGATGTGTCTATAGTGTTAGACATACTTAACAGTGTGATGGTGGTTTTTTTGGCACCTCTTTAAAGATGTACACAAATGAAATCATTACTTGGTTTGAAGCTTTACTGTGAAGAGAGGGATGAGTCTTTCATCTTTACATTATTAAAAAATTATCCATTAAAACAAAAGTCAGCAGGGCATTTTTAGAAAGGCTTGGAAGTGTTCTTACCTCCAAATGGGAAGCTTCTGTGCTGCACCCACTTCTGGCACTGTAGAGATCGTCTGTTCTCCTTTCCCAGGGAGAATGGTATGAAATGAACTGTCAAATGAATTGTAGCAGTTCACTGGTGAGCATTGACTTAATGATGAAATTTACTACACCTACTCTAATATTCTGGAAGTGCATTGAGACACATTACTAAAATGAATTGAACAAGAGCTGGTATGAGACACTTCACAGAACAAGAATACCCAATAGGCAACCATAGGAAGAAATATTTTTGCCAACTGGCTATTTCAGTTTAGGAACTAGCTTATGCTTTACCCTACTCCTTAACATCTAAAATAAATATTGAATTCTCTTCCATTTACAGACCGTCTTAAACAACTTGCCTAAGAGGTATTGCAGTTGAGAAGTCCTCAAAATTGTGTTTAAGCATTTTCTTCTTACTGCAAAAATAAATCTGTCAAGTTTTTGGCCTCCCACAAAGACAGCAAATACAAACCTGTAAGTGCCATAAAAGCCCCAAGAAACTTGAGAAGCAATTTAAAATAATAAAAATAGTCTATTGGACATCCCTTGCTACTTCTGTGTGGAATGAATCTGGGCTGGGACTCAGGGGCTAAAGAGGCAGATGGGGAGTTCACTTTATGTAATATGGTATTCCCTTCCACTCTTCTCTGCCATCTGCAAATCAGCTGTCACCATATTGACAGGAATCTTCTGAGCCTTGGCTAGCCAGGAGTTTGCCCAGCTGTTTGGGCCAGGATTTCATAGAGATTAAACCCATCACTTCAGCCATCAAAACAGCACTGTCCCTGTGGGGAAAAAGCAAGTCAGTTGGAGAGTTTTGAGGGGTGAGAGAGAACAATGTGACTTTCCAAAGGGCCTTGCCTCTTCATGATAAATAATCACCCTAGTATAGAGCTAATCTCTTCAGAAAAGTGATGGGATTACAAGGGTGACAAAATATCCACTTCTTCTAAAGCGCATGCATAAACTCCATTCAATTCTGTTGTTTGAAATTGTGTCTCTCCTAACAGTGACTTCCATTGCCATTTCAGGATGATTTGGAAATTTGCTTTGTCCGTTTTTCTGATGGCAACGCTAGTTCGAGTAACGGATACCAGAAAAAACCGTCCTGCAGGCGCCATTCCCTCCCCGTACAAAGGCAGCAGCAGCAGCAACCACTCGGAGCGGAGGCAGCAGCTGAACAAGGAGGTGTTGGCCTCCAGCCAGGAGGCCCTCGTGGTCACCGAAAGGAAGTACCTCAAGAGCGACTGGTGCAAGACGCAGCCCCTGCGGCAGACTGTCAGCGAGGAGGGCTGCATCAGCCGCACCGTCATCAACCGCTTCTGCTATGGGCAGTGCAACTCATTCTACATTCCACGGCACGTGAAGAAGGAGGAGGAGTCCTTTCAGTCCTGTGCTTTCTGCAAGCCACACAAGGTCACCTCTTCGACTGTGCACCTGGAGTGCCCTGAGCTGGACCCACCATTCCGACTCAAGAAAATTCAGAAGGTCAAGCAGTGCCGGTGCATGTCAGTGAATTTAAATAACTCAGGCAAACTGTGAGAGCAGGCATGTGGCTGCTGCTTGGTGTGCCTCCATCAAATTTACTGCTGCCTCTCCCACTGAGCAGACTGTCCATTTTTTTAGCTTGTTTTTTCTCATTCTGTTTTTGTGCCCCCTTGTGTTTTGTTTTCTTTCAGGAGGCATCTCTCCAGCAAGGAAAGGCTCCTTGTCACTTGCCTACTGGAATAATGCTTTTTAACAGGCTGTGTTAGGCACTTCACCACAAATTTTCATTGTATTTTAAATATCATCTGGCAGTTGAATCTTCTGGAGTGGAGCAGGCTCCCAGAAGTAGGGGTTGATGATCTAAGTGACCACTTGACTGAATCCAGCATTAAATGTTTCCACTGTGTGGAGTAAAGCCCTCAGCCCTACACTCCAGTTCCCTCTACAAGTTGAGAACACTTCCCCTGTGCTTTGGTCCAGAGCTTGCCTCTCTCACTTGGAAGTGCTGGGGTGCTGCCCAGGACTAGGGGACATGGGTGGGGGAGAGTAACAAGAAGTATTGTGTGAAGAGCAAGTGAGACTCTCTGATGAGCCTCATCTTCTTAAGACAACTTCAATCGTGCAATGACAAACAGTTCTGGGCTTGTTGTCTGAACAGCAGATCAGAAGCAAGGGGAAGAGGGCGAGGTGCTGGGTCAGCCACAGTGACCACAGAGCAGACTGAGGGTGGGTTCTGATGCTGTTGTGGTTAGAGTGTATCAAACACGTGGTCTCTGCAGCAGTGTTTATTTTGTAACCTAGCTATAGTAAACAGCTGTTTAAAGTATTATAGACCTACCCATGTATATTTTTCTTGTGACAGAGTATGCCAGAGATTAAAATATGTTAAGAGACTTACTTGATTGCTAGGTCAGCTGCCTGGCTTAAAACAGACGTGGTTTTACTAGGCTTCCAGTAGGTTTTTGTATGTTAGATGTATGTATGTGTTTCTTACTCCAGAAAGGACAACATCCATTTATGACCTTATATTTATGCCTGTGCAGATTGGAGAAGGTGGGAGGGTAGTGAGAAAGGAGCTGAGAACATTTAAGGGAATGATGTTTTCCTTCAGGTATAAAAGCACTGTAGCACAAGGACAAAGTTTAGTCATTGCTGAACTGAATACAAAAGCTATGTAAGTGTCATCAGGTGTTGCGAGTGGTGTTTCTCCCATGATTGGAAACTATGGTAATGTGTTTGTATTAAAGGACAAACCCATCAATTAGTGCCGCTGGAATGGGTCACAACTGTGGAAGCAGAGAGTAAATTCTAATTGCTACACTATTGGTGGCCCACTCAGTTTTTGAGACCTGCGTAGTCAGTGTTGATGAACACTTGCAGTTCAGTTTTAAACCATACTATGTGTTATTTAGTTGATGGAGTTTAGTATGTCCTGTATATCCCATTTGTTACAGTTCTGATCTGTATTAGTCCCAGCTGCATTAAAATCCTGTTTCAAACCAGCCCCTTCCCCCAAGTCACAGCCCGTGTGCTCTCAGTTGTCTGAACCTTACAAATTAAAATTGACACACTGACTCCTTGATGCATGTTTCAGGGATGTTCAGTATCTGCATCATGAAACCAGCCTGCTGTGGAGCCGTTCCCTGCCAGCTTCTTCGCATGCAGCCAAGGGGTTAACATGTTCAACACTGTCCCCAGCCAGGGCTTCGCAGCCACGGGTCTCCATTATGTGACAGGGCTCTCTAAGAGGCTTTCAGGACTGATCTCCACAAGAGCTCACCAAGCGGTTTACAGGGACTCGCATGGGCAGGATGAGGTTGCTCGGATCTGTTGGCCCTGTTACGTGAACAGATGTTGCTTTTCTGCTGTGATTTTTCAGTGTGTCAGAAGTACCCAGGGAGACTCCTCACGCAGGGAATGCTTTAGAGCCTGTCACTGCTGTGCTGTGGCATCCTGCCAGCCCCAGGATGTCAGTCTAGGCTTGAGAGTGTGGGTGTGCACGGGGTGCAGAGAAGGAAGGTGGCAGTGTAGTCTACTAAGACTCCAGGGATCTTAGTCTCCACTTGAAAGGAATGAGCTGGAAGGCAGACGTTTTGGACTAGAGGGAGAAAAGCACCCTAGTATATTCAGTTAAGAAAAACATGCAAAAATCTTTACCTTTAAGCTATGCCCTGCCTGGGGTTTTCACCAGTCCGTAATATGAATATGCTGCAGCTTAAAGCTCCTTCTAGGAGCAGTGTTTATGTAAAAACTGAATTGAGCTTGTAATGGTTAAAACTGTATTTAATTCTTGTTTTATAATTGAAAACAAAAAATGAAGAAATGCTTTAAGTATAATGTAATTATTTTATAGGTCAACTATTAAATTATAGATTAAATAATAAAGCTATTCTAGGGTTATATGGCATCCAGGTGTTTTGCTTCAACAGCTTGTGTCTAATGGCTCTCTAATCAGCATATTCTTCAGCTTCCTTTCACCCTCTCAAAACCAGGTGGCTTACCCTGACAGCTTGGGGAAACCTAAGTACCTCTCCCCTTGTCCCCCGACTCCATCAAAAGTCCCTTAATGAAAGAGGGAGAACTGAAATGCACTTATCTTAGATTTTGGAGTTGATTCTGCATTCACAAATTCTGGGGTTGTTTGGTTAACTGACAATAAAAAAAATAAAATGCTCTATCACTGGCTGAAACACCAGCTTCATTTGCAGTAAGAGAAGTAACTGTAAGTGATTTTGCTTAAAATATATCTATATCTTTATGCTACAGGCATCAAACTACTTACAAGGAAAATAAAAAGAAAAAGGTATATCCTAGATAAAAGTGATGTGTGGTGCTTGCTATCAGCTCTTAAATGTGTACAATCTGTGTCACTCCAAAGATATGGTAGTATTTTATTTCTGAGGAGTGCGGGAATTTCTTCCCAAACCAGAGAAAATGCAGTTTCTCTGAGGAAAATTTCTGAGGAAAGGGAGTTCTCATACTGATGGATGAGCCTCCAAGTGACCAGAAGAGTTGCCTGTCACGAGCCTTGAAAGAAGCAGGAGCATCTGGACCAACACTAGCAAGGGAGGGCAATATCCTTTATGACACTACAACTGATATGCGTAGGAACCCTCTGCTCTCTTCCCTTCCCAATCTCTTGTCCAAATCCTCTCACAGTTCAGTGAACTAATGTGTTTGGAGACCTTTTTTTTTTTTTTTTTTTGTTATAGTAGTTGTTGCTTTTGACAAATTAATATTTTGCTTTTCATTAGCTACCAAAGTGTGGTCAGAGCCCCCTGCTCAAACACTGTGAGTGTGCAGGTCATTTCATCTAATGCCCCTCTCTCATTTCCACCTGTCCCTTGACCAGTCTTCTGCTTTGCAGGTTGCTTCATTGTGACACACCTGAACTTCTACTGTTTGAGGCACAGCCTAGACTCCAGCTCCAGTTCTCTAAATTTCTTGCTGCCTGACCATTGAACCATCCTACTAGATGCATATGCTGTAATCCAAAACTCTCCCTTCTTGTGAAAGCAATCTTGGTGAATCTCTCTGAATAGATGAGACAAGCCTTTGGTCAGACAGATCCAGTATTTCTTAAAGTGGAGTGCTGCTCCAGGACAGGGGAAGGAGGAGGACACAATGTTAAGCTCTACCACCATGGAACAGCCATGCTGGCAGAGCTCTAATTTGGGATGAGTGGCAAGTGATGCTTTTAAAAGCTTAAATTTGAGCTGCAGCTCTGAATAAATGAAGAAACAGTGTTGACTCAAAAGGGACCCGTTACCTTAAGACATCAATTTTTTAAGCAATGGACTTGCCATTGGATGCTTTTACAAGTAGGTTGGATGAATGACAAGTACAGGTACAGCACAGATAGATCTGTCATAAGCACGAGAATGACTTAGAAAAGCTGTTCTGTAATGAGAATCATATTGATGGATGGCAGACCTGGATCGCGTGGGGTATGGTTTTCTCTCTCCTCCCTGTGCTGACCAGTTCACGCTAATCTTCAGAAAAACTCAACTTCATCAGTTTGCACTTATTCTGTCCATAGCAGTTTAAAAGTGGTGCAATTTAAGTAACTGATACAATGGATTTGTCACAAACTCAGCTTTCATTTTAACCTACAGTCTGCAACAAAGTAATTGCAATGCAAAGATTTGCTATATTTTCTCAATGAAATTAGTAATTGCTTCCAACTTTTTAAGCTGATCACTGAAAAACTGGGCAAGAAAAAACTACCAGTTTATAGAAGATGCCTCTAATTGTATTCCCACTGCAAATTGGTTAATACTTAACAGTTTTGGTAGTGTTTTGGGATGATGAAAGGTGCTATAAAAAAAGCTAACAACTACTGTGTCATGACATGTGACAAAGTATCATGCTTCTGAAAGGCATTAATTTGCAAGCAAAACAACATGAATCCTCTCAGCTCCTCATAAAAAACCAGACTGTCAGCAAGTCATATCTGCTGCTCAGGTATGAAAGTCCTTTCACTGGTCCATTTTTCGTGAGCAATATTGTGTTGATGATCAAGAGAGGCTCAGAACTTTGTGAGAACTCTTGCAAACTCAAAGCCAACTCAAAGTGCAGTGTGCTGAACACTCCAGTAAATGTGGTATGTTCAACCTCTTTAAAACACAAAACAAAAGCAAACAAAAGCACGTTAGTCCAAAATTCCGGAAAAAGTTGGGTGTGCCACTAAAAAAAGGACCAGAAGTGAAACTTACGCTGGAAGCCAGCATTGGGTGTTCTGTGGGTCAACTATGTGCTGCACATAGTGGGCTACTTTGCATGGAAGTTGGATAGGTTGGAGAGAGGCTATGTAAAAAGAGAGAGATCTCCAACTGAATAGGTTGGGCCTGAGTAAAATGAAAGAGAAAAATCTATGTAACAGCATGTGTTTTAAGGTCATAACATGGAATATCAGCCAGAGTAAGCCTTTGAAATTGTTATCCAGGAGTCTTGCAAGTAACTTCTAACATGCATGCTGTAGATGCAGTGAAAAGTTTATGTATGTATGTGACAGCCCTAACGGATTGCTGGACAACAGACATCTATATAAAGCTAGTGTGTATTTTTTCCCTAACAACAATTCCTTAAGACAGTTACTTCAGCAATGTTAGTAGGAACAGGTTACAAACCTGAGCTAAATGCACCACTGGAAGGTATGCATGAGCCAGAGAAGTGAGTGATTCATAGTCTGATTGGGTAAGGGACTGAAGCTTTCACTGCCGCCACTTGGGGAAAAGGTAATAAGTATATCCACATAAATGGGAATTACTGTCACTATCCTTCCAAAAGGCAAGGAAAGAGAAACCCCATCTCCTCTGATCTCTTCGCAAAGGTTTTTCCTGATCTCGAGCTTGAATGGGATGTGGGGCTCGGGGAGCAAGTGATTTGTAGCACATTACAGCATTGCTGGAGAGTGAAGAGAGAAGGCAGTTATTTCATTATTATTCCTTTTATTTTCATATAAATTAACAGTCTAAAAAAATTGGAATAGAAACACTAAATACAGTATTGCACATAGTGATCTTTGTTAGATGATCTATTATTTCATTTAGTATAAGTAATATACATACTGTAGGTATTGAAGAGAACAGGAAGGCTACAAATGAAAACATGCTACTGTATCCTTGCACTTAGGAGCAAAGTAAGGAGGAAATAGACTATTGTTTACATAAATACAAACATGGATTTGAATCAGTGCCATTAAAATAGCTTTATTTTTTAAAGGGTTTTTTTCATAAATTCGTCATAACAGCAAATAATCTCTTATTTTCTCTTTCCCAAATAGTAATGTTACTCCCATCAACACAAAATTTTAGAACTCCATTCTTGGTAATTAATATCCCTGACAGAAATTATTACTAGTACATATTTTCACGTAAGTTTGTAAGCAACAGGAGACTTGCTTTTCACACAGTGAAAAAAACCATCTTTTCTAGTGCTTGGTATATGTGAAGCATAACAGATTCCTGAGGTCATATTTCACACTTCGTTTTATGACACCCTGTAGGATATATTAGCCTCTGAACATCTAGGAATATCTCTTGATATGCTAGATTAGACAGGGAATAATGCAACCCAGAAAACTCGAAAAATGCACTTTGAAAGAAAAACATCAATCATCTGATTGGTTTTGGGCTCTTAAATTAGTACTGGAGGAAGGGGTTGTTATCAGTTATCAGATACAGCAAATTCTGGAGTACAAATAGGAATTAAGCATATGTTCTAAAATGGAAGCCCTAAGTCATAGATTTCAATCATTAACCTCCTAGTCAGGGACACAAAGCCTGGAGGAAATGTCTGCAATTCTGTTAAGTGTGAAATTGATGTCAATTAGTTGGTAGTCTGTGTTCTATCACTAGAATTGGCTACTGTTTTCCATAAATGTTGTCCCCATGTGCATCTTTTAATAGCTCTCTGAAGGAGTTTCAAATTAACTCTAAAGCTAATTCCAGAAGGGAAGTCATATACATATGGCCAAAAGCCTGTCTGACTTCAGTGATCAGCAATTAAAACTATATTATACCTTCTAAAGTTCATGTAAAAGTATTAGTTGCTTTATATATTAACAAACTATAACAGCCAAGTCTCTCATTCTATCTATTATACTTCTGTGCTTTTCTCTATTTTCCTGGTTTTCACTTTTTTTTTTTTTTAGAGAACTGAGTACATAAAACCACCTCACACAAATATGTGAAGCATAGAAATACATAGCCTAATGTTCAATTATACTTATGTAGAACTGACTTCACAAATAAACTTCCTTTGAAGCTAGAACTGAAGGGAACACTTCTTGGGAAATAATTTCATTTACTTTTCACTCCTAAAATTAATACTGAAAGTCCTTGTTTCAGTGCAAATAATAATGTTAGTGATAGAGGAATAATTAAGCAAATAGTTATTTTTAAAAGAAAAGA
>WEKX01021583.1:1134-15951 GCA_013390025.1 Pitta sordida
TAACCCAACATAAGATGTTTTCATCCAGTCCCTGCTTTACACATTTCTCCTGAAGCTTATTGTGGGAAACCGTGTCAAAGGCTTTGCTAAGGTCCAAGTACACAACATCCACAGCCTTTTTATCATCAACCAGTCAAGTCACTCAGATCAAGTTTCCTGCCCTTTTTGTAGATGGGTGTCTCATTGGTCAATTTCCAGTCTTGTGGTACAACACCAGTAAGCCAGGACTGTTGGTAAATTATGGAGAGTGGCTTGACGAGTTTATCTGCTAGTTCTTTCATCACCCTCGGATGGATCCCATCTGGTCCGATAGACATATGAGTTGTTGATTTCATTTTTTATTAAATTTTACCATTTTCAGTGTCCTCCCGAGAGACTGTTACATCTCCTTCCCCCTTCGAACCTAGTTTAAAACCCTGTCCATGAGTCCTGCTAACCCATGGACCGAAGCCCTTTTGGCCTTACTAGATAGATTCTGCCCACCAGAGTCCAGCAAACCAGGTTTTGCAAAAGATGCTCCATGATAGCAAAACCCAACATTATTCTGGTGACACTGGTCCCTAAGCCATTTATTAATGGCAAGTATTCTTCTATTCCTTTCAGATTCTAACTCTTCCACTACAGGAACTGAGCAAAAGACTACCTTCATTCCTGCCCCATTGATATTTATGGCAGGTGATTCTTTGCCTCAAGATGCACCAGAGATTCAGAATGATCTGGACTAGTTGCTCCACATTACTTTGAGTTTCTTCAACACATATGTCCTACTAGAAGTATGTCTGCTTTCACATGTGCTATTGTCAACTTTCCCTAGGCCCCTTAACTAATGAACTTTACTCACGTGTCCACACTTCCCTTGGTTCAAATTATTTTTTAAAATTTTTCTTCTACTTGTAGTTCATTAATATCTTGCATATTCTGTCTCCCTCTATTTTATTTTTGTCTCTTTATTATCTTAGTATTTTATAAAGATTTGATAAGATACTAGGGGGGGTCCTGAGGCAATGGGAGGACTCATTTCAAAAGAAATGGCAGCATGAATGATGCTGATTATTATGCATCAGTATGATAACCTATTGAAGGTATCTAATTACTGTTGGAGAAGGAGAGATTAGGCAAACAATACCTCAGTTCCTACCAGAAAATGAAGACTCTTTCAGCATAATCACCCCCCTTTGGGCTTGATGCAGAAAACCTTCATTGATTACAGAGTTGTTGAACTAAATTAAATGGAACAGGGTACCACCAGAACTGCACTCAGACTGCACGATTTTACCTTGGCTCTTGGGTTCTCTATATAGGAAAGTTTTAGGAACTTATCTAACATTATTATTATTACATGTGCAGTGAGAGGGAGGAATGACAGCCCTGGTGTCAGAGTTACAGAGAGATGACACATAGCACTGAATCATAAAGGCTGTTTTGTCTTTAAAAGCTGTTTTGAGGCTATGAGTTGTGAAGGAATCTTCTGACTGGCATTTAGGCATGTCAAAAAAACACCTGCCCAGTGTGTACTCTGTTTGACTCTAAGTGAGCCCCAGTACTAAGCAAGCCATAGTATTGCACTCACCACAGTCTCCTCTGAAGACCTATGCACATGGTTCCTTCCCAAAGACCACAAATAGAATGTTTTTCTCTCATTTTTTGAATTTCATCCTACAAACTAGAACGGCAAGTAGAAGAGAGGGTCTTTTTAATAAGGTTACGGAAAAGTTAGTGGTAGAGTTGTTATTTGTCATTTATAGTGCTCCTCCTACCCCCCCTCCCTCTCCCTTTCATTTTTTCATCTTTCACAGGACACTCCAGCCTTCAGTTGGGTGAGAGTAAACAGTGACAGAGCAAACCTGTTTTTGGGACTTCACTGTGGGATTTCTCTTCATGAGGTTTCAAGTAGCCACTTCAAGATCAGATGGCTAATGGTTTGCAGGAAAGACAGCAGATGCAGGTTTTCATTTCTAGTTTTAGTAGACAGTTTTCAGATAGAAGCTTAGCTGCAGGTTGTGAGGGTCTTTGTGGTCAGGTTAGAGGAAAGCGTGTTTTGCCATGTTTGCAAACATGCAATAACTTCTAAGGGCACATGCTTTCAATGAATGCTCTATTTTTACTTGATTTGAATTCAGAAACAGTAAACTTTACTATCAGTAAGAATTCCAGGTTACTGACTCTGAAAAAACGCAGCACTATAGTGTTTTACACAGTCTTCATGGCACACATCACAGACTTGGATGGACAATTGCAGAGAAAGGAGCAGAGATAGAAAACACAGGCTGGATGACCCTGATACCTTCTAAGTCCCCAACCACTCTACCTGGGAGAACTCGGAGAAAGAGATTTTCATTTATTTCCTTTTTAATTATTATTATTTATTCCTTTATGTCTAGCAAGTCAAATAAAAATTAAGAGATTACCATTATTGTGGGATTTATATACATATGTATTTTAATAGAAAGCACTATATTTTTAAAAGCACATGGAGTAGTCTGCTTCGCCCCATGCCTTACCCCCCCAACAATCTCCAAATTTGTTATGCAGTCTCAACCACCTTAGATTTAGACAAGTGAAGTTAGATGCCTGTCATCACACGGGAATGGTTCTCCCTGATTTAGTATTCCCACTGAGACCCTCTAAACCACATGATGCTTACTTGTTCCCCCTTCCCAGTTGTGGAGGGCTGGAGATTAGAATTGGAGGCACACAGGGTAAAGATAATGGGTTGAGATAAGAACAATTTACTGGAAACAATAATGAGATAATAGAAAGAACAGCAACAACAACAATACTAATGGCAAAAGGTACAAGAAAGAGGTGAATGAAACCACATGTGTCGTGGTTTGACCCTGGCTGGATGCCAGAGATTCACCACAACCTCTCCTGAAGGAGAAAAAAACTGGAAAATAAACTGGAAAATAAAATGGTCACAGGCAAAAAAGCAAGGCAAAACTATAATTAAATAATATAAAGGATTTATTTACTAACTAACAAGATCAGAACTGTGAAGGAAGCATCATTTAAAAGGCAATATTTTCCCCCCATCCCTCCTTCTCTTACAACAGATGTCATATTCCCTTTTTCACCAGGAGACAAAGGGGGGACATAAGGTAGGGGTAAACCAGGCAAGTTGGTATTATCTGACTAGATCCAGGGTAGGAACCATCTCTCTGCCCTTCCATGAAGTTCTCTCTCTCTCTCACGAGAGGGAAAGGTCTTTCATGACCCCTCCCAAGTGAGATCTCGACCTGAGGACAACAGTTCTTCCGAAATTCTCTGTTGTCCAAAAGTCACATCAGGATGCAGCTTTTAAGTACTGGCTTTTTACTGTGTCATAATTGAGCCCATCCCAAAGTACACAGTTCCGATCCTATCACAATGCACAAAAAGTCTTTCCAAAGGATCTCTGCCAAGCTCTCAGCTCCAGGCTTGTATTTCTGGGCTCCGAAGAACATCTACAGCTTTTTTCCAGCTTTTATCTCCATCTTCAGATGGATTCTGCACCACTGGTTCCTTCTCTCTGGTCCATAGTTTACACCAGGGTCAGTCCATTCCATGAGCAGCAGCGGGATGCCTGGAAGAACATCTCTACCCCTTCTCTCGTGGGCCTGGGGGGGCCTTCGGGCTTTCAGCTTCTCAACGCAGGTTCTGAGCCGGCACCTACATCTTGCTACTAAACTTTTTTTTTCCTTCTCTCCCAAGTATGTTACTCACAGAGACGTCTCTGTCTCCTTCTGCTCATGACCTTGGCAGCAGCGGGGCCCAGGAAAGAACTGAGCTGTTAACACCCTCGCTTCCAAAGCAGCAAAAAAACTAAAACCAGGACAACATGGAAACCCCCCGACAGCAGACAAAACCGGACTGCTCCCTCCACTATGCCAACACAGAAAATTCCTCCTCCCTGGAAGAGACTCCCTTATCTGCACCCCTGGCAATGATGTGATGTGGTACAGAATAACTTCTATGGTCCTGGTCATGTCCCCTCCTGGCCACTGTAAAAACTACCCCTGTCCTGGTTGGAACCAGGGCAATGGCATTTTCACCCTATTGAGGTTTATATGTATCTTCCTTCTTGAGGTACAACATCATGATCTGTTAGTGAGTGCAAATGGTAACATGTCCCAGTGAACCAGCAGCAGCCAAATATGGTGAATTAATGTGTGTGAGCCTTTTAAAGAAAGCACTTAAATCATCATAAATTTGAGATAAGCATGTGTAATTAATCACATTAAAACATGTAACCTAAAAATTTGTCAGTGGATAATTCAATAGATAGGTATCAGACAGTTTAAAAGCCTGTAACCAAAAGCCTGTAACTTTTTTTGATGTTATTCATGTTATCCAAACAAGAAATTTTTGAGACTGGCATCTAAATCGTTGGCCATTATTTAGCCCCATACAGTGGATTTGCTGACCATGAACTGGTCAGAGCACTGATCAGTAGGAATTCAGTGTTGCAGGGCTTCACAAGAGGAGGGAGAATCACTTTGTATGATTTTGCTGAAGTGCTAATCCATGGCAGTGAAGTAATACAGTGAATCCCCTCTGTATCGTGACTTCTCCTTTACGACCCCGTCCATTTGTGAAGCAATTTTTTCGCAGTCCGGCTCCCAGGATATGCAATATTTCATAGCGCATGCGCTGTGCTTCTGCTCTGCCAAGGGGCGGTGCCGGCTCTCCCTGTGAGGTGGGATGGGCCTGCCCTGTGCCGGCTCCCCGGGAAGGGCATGCAGGGAGGGCTCAGGGTTTCCCCTGCTCAGCCTTGGGTTTACAGTCCTGTCGCACCGTGCCCGGCCCCTGAGCCAGTCCTGTGTGTCTCCGTGCCCAGTTCCTACAGTGGAAGGGTCACGCTGCACTATGTCCCAGGTGGCCACTGAGACCCAGTGCAGCACCTCCACAAGACATGACATGTATTTGTATGTACAGTGTATGTATGCACGTATAATTTATGGAATTTTAAAAAGTGTTGTGGAAGCTTTATACGTGCTGACTTTCTCAACGACTTAATAAAATTCAAACTGCCTTCAGGGGCTCTGGACTGGGGACAGCAGGGAGGGCCTGGGGGGCTGTGGGATGGGGACGGCCACTGTGGAAGGCAGAGCAGGTCCCTCAGTGTCGCTTGCCTTCCCGTGTGTGAAAGCTGCAAGCGGGCAGTGCTTGTGTGCATGTGTCTGTGTTACTGTTTCCATGGCTCATGCAGGGAAGGCAATGTGGTCTGTGCCCGGGGACTGCCAGCTGGAGCACCTGGTGATGACGTAGCCGCAGTGAAACTACCCAACAAAAGTGAGGCAAGTGCTGTGTGCTGGGACAGGGCAGAGGTGGGATGTTCCCACACCGCTGCCACTGTGCCAGGAGGATGTTTCTGTTCCCTCACCCTCTGGGACCGTAGTGGTGACGCTGCCTTGCTGCCTCTCCCAGCACCGGTGGATGTTAAAGGGAAAGAAACTTCAATACCGAAGCCCCGGCCCAGCCATAAGTGCACAGGGTGTCTCAATGTTGCAAAGTTAAGGTTTTGCCAGGCTCCAAGAATGCCGACCAGAGCTCAGGGACACCCCTTCCCCGCTGCGGAGGCGGGGCGAGCGCGTGGGGGCCGGTGCGGGGCCCCTGGTGCCGGCGCAAGCACTGGGGCCGGGCCAGGCAGGGCTGGTGGGGGGGAAGCAGCGGCGCGGAGTTTGCGCTGGGAGCACACACGGTCACAGCAGCTGCTCAGAAACAGTTCCCTTTGCTGGTCTGTGCAGAGAGAGACCAAGGGAAGGAGCAGAGAATTGTCCACAGCGCTGCAGAGTTCCAGGGCGTGGAGCAATGGACGTGGCCTGCATGCATACTAACGACCTGCAGTTATTTGCGAGTTTAGCGTTTCACGATGGCCTTGGCCTGTCCCTTTCCTCACAATGGAGGGGGTATAACTGTAGTAGCTCGCAGTGCTATGGACTCTTAGCTTACAACACAACTTCAAAAACAATCTTACACTCATTGCTGCTATTCATCCTACATCCCCAAGACAATGGTAAGCTGATGTGGTAATTGGACATGAGCAAGAATAGAAACAGGAGAGAATAGAGTCAGGAGCAGAAACAAGGTCCATTTCCATTTATGAGGTTTTATTTGAGCCATGTTGTAGTGGGCTATGATTTGCTACAACCATTTTCCTGACAGAAAAAGGGCATTGTGGTGGGGGTTTGTGGAATACTTTTACTTTTATGGGTTTTTATCACACTTAAGATGGAAATATTAAGTGTAGGAGAAAGAAATAAATCATCCTTTAGCAAAACCCAAGGCCACATAGAGTGTGCTGCAATGACAGACTTTCAGTTTATTCACCCCTCCTATTATACCATTACCTGCTAATGTAGACCTATCAATAAAGCCTGGAGGCTGTGTTAAATTTTCTCTTAGGAAATCCTCTCTGTAGCCCTGTTTTCAAAACATCGAACTTCATCTGGTTCTTTGGACATGAAAATTATTCCTGTCACACTTGAATGAATTAACAGTGATAATGCAAAAAAGGCATGTCAGATCAGTTATATTGATGGAGAGGGCCACTCTCTGAAGGACAATGAGAGTAACCACAAGGGAAAAAATATAACTAGAGAAATCCTTTTGTATTCCCCTTTGCTATTCTCTTTAGTCAATGGAATAGGAAATATATAACATTTCTGTTCTTAACCATACCACTAAAGTAGTTCCTAATATTAATAAAAAATATTTACCTGTGTCTAGCTTTGCTTTTCTGGCATCATCATAGTCCAAACACTGTGCTGCTTAATCACAGCTTTGTAATGAGGACCAAAACAGAATTTCAGAGGAAAATTGTGTTTTTCCTATTATTTCTTGATAGGTAAAAAACCCCAAAACCCAGCCCCCAGCCAAAAAAATACTAGGAGAAAAATTCTCTTCACTGGCAAGCTTGCAAGTCTATCACTAAAGTTAAGAATCACAGGTGCACATAGGATAGTAAAGAGATGAGATCCAATATATATATAGCCTTCTTGAATTAAACTGCTGTCAGGAATTTAAGATGTTCTCTTTTCAATGTTTATTTAGAACATATTTTTGATGCAGGTGGGATTATACTAACAAATGAGGAATGAGAATGTAGCATAGCTGATATTCTTAAAGGTAAGTATGATAATTTGTATCACTTCTAGTATAAATGAAGATTCAAATTTCAATGCCAATGTGTGACAAGTGACTAATGTCAGCCCAACATGGAAGACAGAAGTTCTCTGATCATGAATCACTTAAAAGTCTAAGAGTTTCTGAGTAGAAGGCAAGGTTAAAGGTTAGTTATAGATTTAAAGTTAAAGGTTAGATGGATGGTTAAAGCTTAATTAGATAGATAGATAGATAGACAGATAGATAGATAGATAGATAGATAGATAGATAGATAGATAGATAGATAAAGATTAGTTATAGAGTTATTTATTGAAAAATGTTAAGATGACTTCAAAACAAATCTACAGTAAATATTTTTCTAATAGTTTCATTTTCTGTCCATTAAGTGATGATTTAATAACAGTAGTTTTATGAACAGAAATGTGTACCACATCATAATCAAGGCATTAAGTAAATTTTTTCAGACTATGAAACACTAATGTTAAGAAGAAAGTGGTTAAACAACATGCAGAAACATTTTGATTTGAAGCTGGAGTATTTTTGTCTACTCTGTTTAGAATATTATGGAATTAAACATAAAAGCAGAGGGAAAAAAAGAGTTATATCTAACCAGTGGTCCATGAAGTAGGAAGACCAGGTCTAATACTGGCTTGATATTGGTATAAACCTAGGAACTAGTCCAGTAAAATTCAAGAGAAAAATTTGCAACTAGTTATAACAATACATCAGAGGACTAAAGCTCTGATCTCAAGTATAAATTACTTTTTTACCTGGACTGTACAAATGTACTAGGAATAAAGACACAGTAAGAACACTCTTTATATATCCCAATAGGCAACAGTTCTTGATCTGAATGCGCCAATTTAAATAAATTATATTCATCCTACTAACTCATCTTGCATATACAGAGAAAAAATGTGGAAAAATTCAGAGTTTGGGCACTATGATATTCTTAATAATCTTGTATGCAGGAAAGAGTAGCAAACATCAGATAGTCTAGAACAGAAGTGAGTTCTTTACTTGGAGGAAGAAGAGAGCAGGAACAAATTTCCTCAATCACAGGTCAGGGCTGAGAGAGACACAGTCAGAACACTCAGAAAACGAAAAATTTTCAATGTACTTATTGAGGTTGTTGTCATGTATCTTTTCCTAAATGGTGTCCTAGTCTCTGTTTCCATTTCAAATAATGCCAGAATTCTCATTTGTGTTAGAGTATGGTTATTTTGTGTCCCTGTGTGCTTTTAGATATATTTTTGAGTTTCATTATTTCTTTCACACTAAAATGCTGTAACTACTGCAATTTGTTTCATACACATATTCTTAAATTACAAGGAATTTCCTCATCTAGGCAGATTTGAAGAAATATTCAAAGTTTTAAAATATACCCAAATACTCAAATGACTTTTGTGCTTGGACAACAAAATTCTTTGTGCATAGAGATATGAATAAAACTAAAATTTTTAATGACACATAACAAAACAAAAAAGAAACATTTTTACAATATGAGATTATGACATTGCTCAATATGTAATTCTTTATACCATGAAAATTAAGTTTTATTATATCATTAAAATACATATAAAGTAATAAGAAATAAATGTTTATAAGAAAAATTATTTGAGAACAGCCTTGTAATAACATAAATAAACAAATAAATAAACGTATCATTTTCATAGCAGTACAGTAACAATAAAATGCAACGTCTGAGAAAAACACAATGAAAACAATGAAAAGAAACAGGTTTTATTATCATGTCCTTAATTATAGAAGACTTATAACAGCTCCATTTTTTCTAAACTCATTTTAAAATCCGCTTTAAGTTTTGATTCATACCAAGTGATTTTATACTTAAATTGTACGTAGTATATGTTGCTATTTGCTCGTCATTCAGTGTTGCACATAAATACCACTCTATAAAAAAAGAGCAGAGGATAAATTCAAGCTGTTAGTTTGATGTCTGTCAGGTTTTGTGAATATTATCTATCTCAACATTTTGAATGGAGCACTGACAATACAACATGCAATTCTACTATCCTTTCTCTCACATGAAAACAACTTGATCCATTAAAAGTGGAGTTTTTCACACAATGAAATGATCCTTATCTTATTTTACATTGGGAGAAAACTAAAACAGTTAGATTTCCTGAGTACCCACAGTGCAGATTAAAAGGGGAAGTTCTACAGGCAAAAGAGCTAAACCAATGTGCATGCTCCTATAAAACATAAAACCTGGAATTTAACACTTTTTTTAACATTCTTTTTCTTCCTCCCCATAATATACTCATATCAGAGACTCAAATGTGATTTAACCAAGTATATAGATCTAGTCAGCATGGATTTCGGAAAGGCAGGTCCTGCCTGACTAACCTGATCTCCTTTTATGATCCAGTGACTCGACTGGTCGACGACAAAAAGGCTGTGGATGTTGTGTACTTGGACCTTAGCAAAGCCTTTGACACGGTTTCCCACAATAAGCTACAGGAGAAACTTGTAAAGCACGGGCTGGAAAGGAACATTTTATGCTGGGTCACAAACTGGTTGGAAGGGCGAGCTCAGAGGGTGGTGGTGAATGGTGCAACATCAGACTGGCGGCCAGTCACCAGTGGAGTCCCACAGGGGTCAGTGTTGGGCCCAGTACTGTTCAACATCTTTATCGATGACATGGACGAGGGAATTCAATCCATCATCAGCAAGTTTGCAGATGATACTAAGCTGGGGGCAAATGTTGAACTGCCGGAGGGTAGGAAGGCCCTCCAGAGGGACCTTGACAGACTGGAGAGATGGGCAGGCTCCAACAGTATGAGATTTAACATAACTAAGTGCCGGGTTCTTCACTTCGGCCATAACAACCCCATGCACCGCTACCGGCTGGGGGAGGAATGGCTCGAGACTAGTGAAGTGGAGAGAGACTTAGGTGTACTGATTGATAGGAAACTCAATATGAGCCAGCAGTGTGCCCAGGTGGCTAAGAAGGCCAATGGCATCCTGGCCTGCATCAGGAACAGTGTGGTCAGTCGGTCCAGGGAGGTTGTCCTCCCCCTGTACACAGCGCTGGTCAGACCCCATCTTGAGTACTGCGTGCAGTTCTGGGCTCCCCAGTTTAAAAGGGATGCTGAGCTGCTTGAGAGGGTGCAGAGAAGGGCAACGAGGATGGTGAAGGGACTGGAGGGTAGGCCCTACGAGGAGCGACTACAGGAACTGGGACTGTTCAGTCTGGAGAAGAGGAGGCTCAGAGGGGACCTCATTGCTGTTTACAGCTACCTGCGGGGAGGTTGCAGCCAGATGGGTGTAGACCTCTTCTTCCAGGCTGACGACACCAGAACGAGAGGGCACAGCCTCAAGCTACGCCAGGGGAGGTTTAATCTTAACGTTAGGAAGCGGTTTTTCACGGAGAGAGTAATTGCATATTGGAATGGGCTGCCCAGGGAGGTGGTGGAGTCGCCATCCCTGGAAGTGTTTAAGAGAAGACTGGACGAGGAGCTTAGTGACATGGTCTAGCTGGGGGGTGTAGGGCTGGGTGACCCTGGGCCCCTTCCGGCTCGGAGTGGCCTGCTAGACTGTGAGGCATCTAGGCTCTGGGATGTGCTCTTGGTCACTGTACGGGTATTAGATGGTGAGTTGGACTAGATGATCCTTGTGGGTCCCTTCCAACTCATAATTTTCTGTTATTTTCTGTGATTCTGTGATTAATTGTTCACATAAAATAACAAATGTATTTTTTTTTCTTTGAAATATTAGAAAAAAAGTTTAACTGAAGAATTCGTTTCTGGTACTGTGTAGCAAAATTTCGGTGTCTTACATATATATCTGTATGAAACATAGGTTTCTAAAGCTTTAAGCAGTACAGACAATGATGTATGGAGAGCAATTTAGCTAACCAGCTGTCTAACGGAAGGGAGATGTAAAACTTCTTTAACTCCATTAATTGCATTAACTGTATCTTCCAGAGCAAGTTAAGTTTCTCGAACAGAAGAATCTTGAGTGTCATCTTGTCTTTCTTCAACCCTTTACATTTTGTTGTGTAAACAGGTTCTTTGAACACATAAACTAATTTTTTTTAAAATAAGCATATTAGAAAACCAAAATATTATTTTTGTCAGGTATTTTTCCCCCTAAATCTAAATCTTCCAAATCTTACTAGTGAGATCTCTGAAGCGGGATACTGCCACTGAGCATCACTAGCAGAATTACTTCATGTGACTCTCATGTAATACTGTTCTATGGAGACTATTTTATATACAATAAAATTTATATACAATAAAATTGTATAATTTATATACAATAAAATTTATTTACAGTAAAAGAGCTAGCAGTTATTGTATCCTAAAATTATGAATCATTAATCAGATATTTCTGACAGTTAAAATTATTAGTCTTCATATCTAAGCAAATAACTCTGTAATGTCTTGTTGGAATTCTATAAGTATGTGAATTGCAGGATTTCAGGCTACATGTTGAAGTGTGAAAATGTTGCATAGATGAATGTGACAGAGAAACTTAAGCAAGGTGTCAAGTTGTGTAGCTCTCTAGATATAATAATTAAGGTTTTATTTTACTGAGATAAGTGTGAATAAATTATAAATTTTACTTAACATACTGAGCTGAGACAAGGGCCAGAAATTTGAGGAAAAGTATCAGAACTTTAAAGAGAGGAGTAGGAGAATTGATGAATAATCAAATTAATCTCTGAGAAGAGATACATGGTGAGTAATACTGTATTTCAATTTTTCTGCTGTGCTAGGATATTAAGTCTGTCTTTCGGGCCCAGGAAAATTACCCTCAATGAGAATGGAAAAGATAATGTAAAACCATACAGTTTTATGGCATTTTCAAGCTCAGAGAACGGACCAAAGAGGAGATTAATTTTTTACTGCCTCTTTCTTCTCTCTAATGCAAAGACAGCCATGTGCAGATTACTCTAAGAACAACACTTCAAACTCTGGTTTACAGATGGCAGGACAGAGAAGAGTATCAAGAGATCACTGCATCATGAAATGGTACCCCAGTGAAATGACAGGAAATTATGCATCAATTACAGTTCTGGTGGCGTGGGTAGCTAAGCCAAATAAGATAGGAGCTCAGTGCACATTTTGTATTCAGAAAGAAAAGCGTACCAAAAGGAGCTTCAAAAAGTATGCCTCTCAGCTAAACAACATGAAGCTTTGAGGGAAGGTAAAGTCTGTATTCCACTACATAAAGGAAGGGGAAAGATTTCCATACTACTATTTATTTGCATGTCTAAAATATGTGTGCTTAATAAAACATTCAAGAGGAATCATACTATAAAGCAATGAAATAGTACATTTTTATCTTCAGGAACATCAGCCATAGACAGGGATGTGCACTGCACATCCATTCAAGTAGCTTTGTTTTCTTTTCTGACTGAGGTTATGTGCTGACAGCTGTTACCTTAAACAGGTCATTAGTGTCAAGCAAGGAGTTTGAAATATCTTTTCCCCTGCCCCTCTTATTTTTTCTTATATTTTTTGACAACTCTTTAAAGTTTGCTCTATATTGCCATTTTATCTCCAACATTATAAATTTATATCTTATGTCTTTTTAAGCAACTTGTAATAACCAGATATCTTTAAAAAATCACTTCTTTTTTCAGAGAACAGCTTTATGCTTGTTTAGTGTAAAAAGATATCTCAGTTTATTGCAAAGTAATCATCACATATCACACAAGATGATGGTGGTTTTTTACCAGCAAGGACTAAAGGACTATGTGAAAGAAATTGCTGAAGTACAGACAACCACACACTACTTTTATGTCTATTTTCACAACATGTATTTCCAAAGCTTTAGCTAAAGCTCCTCTGATGACTTGTCTGCTAGCACATGGCACTACCACGAGGAAAGCTTTAGGTTAGTACCTCAGGCTTACTAGCAAAATCAGAGCTAAACTGAAGTGACAAAGGGGTTGTACCATGACTATGACTCAATTAAAAAAGAAAAAAGTGATGGTGGTTTGACCCTGGCTGGATGCCAGAGATTCACCCACAACAATTCTCTCACTTCATCCCTCCCCCACCCANTCTCCACAGGATACAGGTGGATTTCTGCATCCTTGTGATCTTTCCATGAAGTGCAGGGGGACAGCCTGCTTCACCATGGTCATCACCATGGGCTGCAGCGAGACTCCTGAAACACCTCCTCCCCCTCCTTCGGCCCTGGCCTTGGTGCCTGCTTTTGCTGTTGCAACTTCTCACTGCTCCTCTCTGGCAGCCATGATTGTCTTCCTGCTCTTCCAACTTTTTTTTTCCTTCTTAAATATGTTACCACAGAGGTGTCTCTATCTCTCCTGATTAGCTTGGCCTTGGCCAGCAGCGGGTCCAGCCAGGAGTAGGCTGGCATTGGCTCTGCCAGCTATGAAAGAGGCTTCCATCAACTTCTTGATGAAAAGCCTCCCCCAAAGCAACCCCACTACCAGAAACCCAGCCACAGAAAAAAACAATACAGTGACATTGTAATGAAAGTTTTGTCCAAAAATTAATAGCTCACCAAAAATTCAACAGTCAAGGGACTTTACATTTTTTACTTTTGAGGAATACAAGTCATATTATCAATCTTTGCCCCACCTTTCTTTACTGTAACTTGGGTAAATATATTTTTATTCTTTTTTAATCCATAACCAATTAATTTCATTGTTGGAGAATTATGAAAGGCTGCCTTCTGAAAATGGACTGTTTAGGTACTAGTTTACATCTTTGGATCAACTGGAATGTCTTTGACCAGAAATTCATAGTAATTTCCTTCCTCATATAAGCGTATGATTGCATATATTTGGCTATTAGCTGGCATTTCATCATTCTGGAGCACTGTGACATTATGGTGTGTTACACATATATATGTGCATATATATATATGCCCGTGGTTCCACGCTTGTGGGCCTGATCCCTGGGTGGGCATTCGCTTGGGAATTGGAATAGATGATCCTGTGGGTCCCTTCCAACTCAGAATAACCTGTGAACTTGTGTGAACCTGAGAAAGGAAAAAAATTTAATATAAGATACAGTGAATCCCCGGTGCATTGCGACCTCTCCATTATGGCCCTGTCCATTTGCGAGGCAATTTTCTCGCAGTTTTGATTCAACAATTTGCAAGATTAACCGGCCAACGCATGTGCAGTGCCTCTGCTCTGCCAAGGGGCGGTGCCGCAGCACCTGTGGGACGGGACTCACCCCGCCCTGTGGGGAAGGAGCTCGCAATGGTGGCACCATGCCCCTTCCCTGACCCGGGAAACTGCCCCACGAAAGTGAGGTAAACGAGGTCAGGCAAGTGCTGTGTGCTGGAAGGGGGCAGCTGTCTCTGCCCTCTGGGACCGTACGGGCAGTGCTGCCTCTCCCGGGACCAGCGGATGTTAAAGAGAAGGAACTCCGATACCAACCGCACCCAACCCCACCCCCTGGGGACAAACCTTCCCCGCTGCGGAGGAATGGCAAGCATGCGTGGGGGCAGCATCCAGGTTGCCGAGTCCCCTCTGACTTGGGGAGACCTGCCCCCCCAAGAATCCATGGGCCTCCCCAGGTCGTCGCGCCCCCATGCCCACAGCCCAAACCCCATGCCGATGCTCCCTCCCCCTGGCCCGGGTGCTCATGCTCGGGTGTCTCAGCGTGGCATAGCCACAGGGCAAGTATGCCACACCAGGGCTGCCGGCACAGGCTGTAGTGCTTGGGCGTGAGCGCCGGGGACGGGGGGAGGGGGAAGTGGCGC
>WEKX01021592.1:1644-13813 GCA_013390025.1 Pitta sordida
AGGGTCTGAGCTGGCACGCTACATCTTACTACTGAACTTTTTTTTCTTCTCTCCCAAGTATGTTATTCTGCAGAGACGCCTTTATCTCTACTCTGTAACCTTGAAGGCCCTGGCAGCACGGAGAGAGCCTAGGCAAAAACTGAGCTGTTAACCCCCTCGCTACCAGAGCAGCAGAAAACCCCCTAAACCATAACAAAGTTATTGTTTGATTTTTTTGTAGTGAGTGACCACTTCTCCAGTTGAAAAATAAATAAACATTAAAAATATTAAGGCATTAAAGTGTACAATTTCATAAAAATAAGCTGTCTGTATACAGGTAGTAGAGGTCGGCTATGACTCTCCATCTTTCTGTGTGGACTTGTGACCCTCTACAGCTCTGTTCCTATCTGCAATGGTATTGAATGCTGTGGCTTGAGATTTCTCTCTCTCTGCTCTTTTCAGTATCTATGAACCCGAGTGGAGCCTCAGACTTGGGTATTTCAATGTCAAGAAATCTTCTCAATAGCCAAAATTTTCACTCCTAAATTTGATCTAGTTGTCTCTATTTTTACCTTCTTTTCTTTCTAACCCAAAGCTACCATGAGTAATACATATTTTTTTAAATTAACATCCTAGACTATTTAGAACTGTGAGTAGTTACTGTGTTCCTTCTTACACTGCTATTAACTTGCCCAGATGACATGCACATGGCCTTAGGAGGAAGTTTGTGAGCAGGTTTGCTTCTCCCCTGTACTTGAAGCTGAGTTTGGTACAGCTTTCAATATTTTCACTCTTGTTTCAATGAATTTAGAACAGCAGTGCCTCCCCAGTGTATTTCAGTCTTTACCCATTCTTGGAATTTTCTCGCTGATCTTTAAGTCTTTAGTGGAGATGATAGGAAGTGGGGCATATAACCCCTTTTAATGCCACTATCACAAATCCAATGTAGGTAACAAAGACTACCTGTGTGTCAGCCTCAAGATGAAGGTAATAAATCTTGCTCATCCTTGGGACGCTTTGTCAAGTGACTGATTAAAAACAATCTTCACAAAAATTGTTCTCTCTGCAACTGGCCCATAAAACCCCAAACATATTCCCCTTTTTTAGTTACTCCAGTACCTTTAGTAGAAGAAAACTGTTGTTTCTCAGAGAAGACTTGAATATCCTGCTTTTAAACTTCTAGCACTACTTTTCACTCATTGTCACTATATCCTGCAAATATTCAGTTCTGCTGAACACCTAGGCTTCAGAAGACTGAGAGTTAATATGATTTCTTCTCAATGCCATTAGGCTGCATGTTTCTGTCTGCAGTTTCTGGAGAAGTTATGTTCTGTCTGAGGAGCAAAATCTAGAGAAAGCAACAAGGCTACCAACAAAAGTATTGTGTGGAAACAGATGGATGGCTGAGTGGCAGTGTTGGGGAGGCACAGAGGTATTTGGGTGGAGAAAGAAGGTAAGAAAATAGAGAAGAGGCATTAGATGCAAAAGTGAAATGGAAATGAGGGAGGTAAAACACTGCTTAAGAAATGGTGTGATTTATAAAATTCATTATTTTGCTGTCAAGTGAATTATAGAGGAGAAAGGGAGATTATTCATTAGATGCATCATAGAGATAGGACATAAAGGATTAGAAATGCTGTTCAAGCCATAAAGCTTTCACCAAGTGGGGAAAAAGTAATGATCTCAGTTTCACTGCGCTGTTTTCAGGCTGACAGAGTTCTAATTTTGTTCCAAAAATAAAGTTATGAACTAAATAGAAAGGGCTCTTAGATTGTGTGTGTTTACTTCTGGGATGGTGTTGATTGTACGTAAGACAATTTGATAACTATATGTCAGAAGCATAGAGAAACCTTGTGCTTATGGGAGCCCAAACAATCCCCAGAATAAATGTAGATAAAATTTCTTCCCATCAATTAGGTTTCTGTCTGTTTTTATTTACTTCTGCAACATCCTCTATTAGGTGAGGATGAATACCCAGTGACTTGCAATAATTGGCATAGCTTCTCATGGGAAGAGGGCTATGTTTGCTGTTTCTGTTCTGAGTCTGGATCTTTCAGTCCAGAGTCATGACAAGCTGCTCTGCAGAGTCTTGTCTGCCTCTCTCTCACATTCCTCTGGGTACTTCATCATCCAGTGTGGATCAGCTGTGCTTTGGAGAAAATGCTGCTGCCACCTCTTGTGGCTGCTGCTAGCCCAGCATCACTGATGCTATCCAGCTGAAAGCATCCAATTTGCCTCTCACATAATTGTTAAACCCAGTAAAAACAGGTGAAGGACCCATATTTGATGGGGTGGCCTGACTTCAGCTGGGATAGAGTTAATTTTATTCTTTGTAGTTGATATGGTGCTGGTTTGGATTTAGGATGAGAATAAAGTTGAAAACATGGATGTTTTAGGTGTTACTCAATAGAAGCTCAGGGATTGGCTGAGCACCAGTCAGCACGTGGTGAGCAATTATGTTGTTTGTTACTTGATTTACTTGGAGTTTATTCCTATCCTTCTTTCTGTTATATACTTTTTCATCATCATCATCATCATTGTTGTTGTTGTTATAATATTTTACTTTATTTCAATTATTAAAATGTTTTAATATCAAGCTGCAGGTGTTAAGTTTTTCCAGTTCTCCCCCTCATCCCACCAGGCTGAGGGGGATGGAGTGAGCAAGCAGCTGTGTGGTACTTATTTACCATCTTGAGTTAATCCACAACAGCCAGGCACTTCAATTATATCGCTTCATATTTGTTATGACTTGGATAACCCCTTGATTGACTGTGGAGGCAACTTTAAAATTAAATTGTAGGACATTTAGTTTATCAGAACAGCAAGTACTGCTTTTTTACAACACTCAGAACAAGGTAGCTGGTGAGGAATGTAATAAATACACTCAAATCCCTTCTGTAAGCAAAATTCAAGACTCGGAGGAGCACTTTGACCCTCCAAGCTCACAGCAACCAAAAGTGTTTTGCATTCAGAGCTCACAGGAAGGTGATACTGCAACATGGTGACCTACACTTTCTTGAGTCATTCACTCTTGAATCACTCTTATGTGATTCACACAGGCTAGGTGAAAATGCAGACCTGATCTGTTAGCTATTTTCTCTTCTCTTTTTTTTTTTCTTCCATCTTTTCCTATTTTCCTTAACAGTATATTTATCTGTTCTTTAACAGTGTATTTATCTCAATTTCCAAATTGAAGTTAACAAAGGGAAGAATGTATTATCTACCCAATGAATGTATAAAGGTTGTGACACTTGAATGAAGCACCAAAAAATAATGAGATATTAAAGAAAAGTTATTCTGATTTATAGGCACTGGAGAGTGGTATTTGCACAGTATCACAGTATCACAGTATAGATAAGGCTGGAAAGGACCTTGAAGATCATCTAGTCCAACCTATAGCCCAACTAACCTATCATCTACATCTAGGTCATATCACTCAGCACCTCGTCCAGCCTTCCCTGAACCACCTCCAGGGTCGGCAAGTCAACCACCTCTGCGGGCAACCCATTCCAAATCCAGATCACTCTTTCAGTAAAAAGCCTTTTCCTAATATCAAGTCTGAACTTTCCCTGCTGAAGGTTAAGACTGTGACCTCTCGTCCTGTCCCCAGAGACCAAGGAGAAAAGACCAACCCTGCCTGTCTACAACCTCCTTTTAGATAGTTACAGACAGCAATAAGGTCACCCCTGAGGTCACCTTCTCTTTTCTAGGCTAAACAGAACCAGTTCCTTCAGCCTCTCATAGGGTTTATCTTTTCATACACTCTAAGCAATTCGAAGGCTAGAAATGTACTTAAAAGAAACTTCATAAGGGTAGATTGTGCTTACTCAGATGTGTTTTCATAATGTTTATGTCTTTCTCTTTCTTGTGAGTTCCAACTGATGATCACATTAATTAAAGATGAAAATCTTGTTAGCAGTTTCTAAGTCTATTATCTTCTGTTATGGTTTAGGGGGTTTTCTGCTGCTCTGGTAGCGAGGGGGTTAACAGCTCAGTTCTTGCCTAGGCTCTCTCCGTGCTGCCAGGGCCTTCAAGGTTACAGAGTAGAGATAAAGGCGTCTCTGCAGAATAACATACTTGGGAGAGAAGAAAAAAAGGTTCAGTAGTAAGATGTAGCGTGCCAGCTCAGAACCTGCATCGGGAGGCTGAGAGATTTGAAGGCCCCCAGGCCCACGAGAGAAGGGGTAGAGATGTTCTTCCAGGCATCCCGCTGCTGCTTGTGAATTGGACTGACCATGGTGAAAACCTATGGACCAAAGAGAGAGAACCAGGACCGCAGAATCCGTCTAAGCATTAAGACTGAAGATGGAGAGGTAAAAACTGGACAACACTGCTGATGTGTTGGAGCCCAGAGACAGAAACCTGGAGCTAGCTGAGAGCTCCGCAGAAATCCCTGGACAGACTTTTTTTTTGCATTGTTATAGTATCTGTGTACTTTTGGGTGGGCTCATTATGAAGCAGAAAAGCCAGTACTTAAAAGCTGCAATCCTGGCTGTGACTTCTGGACAACAGAGAATTTTTCAGAAGAACTGTCGTCCTCAGGTCGAGATCTCACTTGGGAGGGGTCATGAAAGACCTTTCCCTCTTGTGAGAGAGAGAGAACTTTATGGAAGGGCAGAGAGATGGTTCCTACCCTGGATCTGTTCAGAAATGCCAACCTGCCTGGTTTACCCCTACCCTATGTTCCCCCTTTTTCTCCTGGTGGAAAAGGGAATATTACATCTATTGTAAGAGAAGGAGGGGTGGGGGGAGAAAGGTTGCCTTCTAAATGATGCTTCCCTTGCAGTTCTGAGCTTGTTAGTTAGAAAATAAACCCTTTATGTTCTTTATTTATAGTTTTGCCTTGCTTCTTTTGCCTGTGACCACTTTTATTTTATTTTCCAGTTTTATTTTCCAGTTTGTTTTCTTTAGTTTTCTCCTTCATGAGAAGTTGGGGTGGGTCTCTGGCATCCAGCCAGGGTCAAACCACGACATCTTCTTATTTGGGATGCACTGTACAATTAAATTAATTTCTTAGACCATATTTCTTAAAAATATCTGTTTCTTCCTGTAGTATATTCTGGTCTTGTCAGCAACTGAAATATGTTTTTCCTCACCAGCTTCCTCTCCTTTTTAGAGCATAAAAGCAAATTATGAAAGAAATATATCCAAGGTTGACCCATAAGAAACTTCAGCAGATCCTTTCCCCATCCCCAAAGTTCCTTTTTATCTGAGTGTGATAACATTTACTCTTTAAGTGGGTCCACACTCTTCATGTTGGGCCTCCTCTCCTTTAAGTACAGTGAATCCTCTCTATATCGCAACTTCTCCTTCAGGACCTCGCCCATTTGCGAAGCAATTTTTTCGCAGTCCGGCTCTGAGGATCTGTGATATTTCCTACGCAGTGCATGCGCTCTGCTTCTGCTTTGCCGAGGGGCGGTGCCGGCTCTCCCTGTGAGGCGGGATGGGCCCGCCCCGGGCCCGGCTCCCCCGGGAAGGGGACAGAGGGAGGGTTCGGGGTTTCCCTGGCTCAGCCTCGGGTTTACAGTCCTGCTGCAGCGTGCCCGGCCCCTGAGCCGGTCCTGTGTGTCTCTGTGCCCAGTCCCTACAGTGGAAGGGTCACGCTGCACTATGTCCCAGGCGGCCGCTGAAACCCAGTACAGCAGTGCCACAAGACATGCCATGTATTCCTATGTACGGTGTATGTATGTACGTATAATTTATAGAATTTTAAAAAGTGTTGTGGAAGCTTTATATGTGCTGACTTTCTCAACGGCTTAATAAAATTCAAACTGCCTTCAGGGGCTCTGGACTGGGGACAGCAGGGAGCGCCTGGGGGGCTGTGGGACGGGGACGGCCACTGTGGAAGGCAGAGCAGGTCCCTCAGTGTCGCTTGCCCGCCCGTGTGTGTGAGCTTCAAGCGGGCAGTGCTTGTGTGCGTGTGTCTGTTACTGTTTCTATGGCTCAGGCAGGGAAAGCAATGTGGTCTGCGCCTGGGGACTGCCGGCTGGCACACCCGGTGATGACGTAGCCACAGCGAAACTGCCAGACAAGTGAGGTAAGCGCTGTGTGCTGGGACGGGACAGTGGTGGGATGTTCCCACACCACTGTCACTGTGCCAGGAGGAGGTTCCTGTTCCCTCACCCTCTGGGACCGTAGTGGCGGCGCTGCCTTGCTGCCTGTCCTGGCACTGGTGGATGTTAAAGGGAAAGAAACTTCAATATTGAAGCTCCCTTCCCACCATAAGCACACGGGGTGTCTCAATGTTGCAAAGTTAAGGTTTTTCCAGGCTCCAAGAATGCTGACCACAGCTAAGAGACACCCCTTCCCCGCCGCGGTGGCAGTGTGAGCACGCGCGGGCAGAGCAAGCGCGTGCAGGACGGCGTGAGCAGCAGTGATGGGCTGTGCCGGGCTGGGGGGGCGGATCAGCGGCGCGGAGTTTGTGCTGGGAGCACACACAGTCACAGCAGCCACTCAGAAACGGTTCCCTTTGCTCTCTTGTGCTGAGAGAGACAAGGGGAAGGAGCAGAGAATTGTCCACACCGCTCCAGAGTTCCGGGGGAGCAGAGAATTGTCCACACCGCTCCAGAGTTCCGGGGGGTGGAGCAGTGGGCGTGGCCTGCATGCATATTAACGACCTGCAGTCCTTTGTGAGATTAATGTTCCACGATGCCTTTGGCCTGTCCCTTTCCTCGCGATGGAGGAGGTATAACTGTAATATTTTTTCATGAGACTTGTCATCAAACACAAAGATGAGATGTTGTGCATCATGTTTTGGGAAAAAACTCACACCAGTCTTTTCTCTAGAAAGAGATCACATTTATCTTTAGTAGTTTTATTCTATACTTCATCCCTCTTTCCTTTGGGTTTAGTTTTTTGCTTGTCTTCCAGCTTTGTTCTCAATCTTCTATATTGTTGAAGTCCAATTAATTAAATGTCTTTTTCAGTCCCTTCTTTCCCCTATCTCAAATATGGATAATCCAGGGAAAGGTCATTAGCTTTAACTGCTCTTTTAATACAGAATGGAGCCAGCTGTAGAACAAAGCCCAGAAAAAATCAAAGCAAACTGGGAAATATTGAGCTGGGAAGCAAGAATTGTTTGTCTGTGCCTAACAGAACTACAAACATCCTTAATTTAGCCCTGAAAACAAAATTGAAAGGATTATTGGCAAGGACTTAATGAAAGAATATGCTGTTGATAATATTGATTGTATTTGGCACTTTTTATCTCCAGTCTTTGCAAACACTAACTAATTAACCAAAGTACAGTGTATTTCACACTCTGTAGGTCTCTTCTAATATGGTTTTTGAGCTTTGCTGCTTCTGTGATAGCCAGCCAAACACTAACCAAGGTATAGCAAAGCTTGTTCTGGTAGAAAAATGGACCTGTTTTAATCTAGTGACTAATCCTGCTGTATGCTGATACAGTGAATCCCCGCTGCATCGTGACCTCTCCATTACGACCCTGCCCATTTGTGAAGCAAATTTTTCGCAATTATGATTCAGCGGTCCGCGAGCTGAGCTGCCTGACACATGCTAAGTCACTCTGCTCTGCCGAGGGGCGGTGCCACGGTGCCTGTGGGGTGGGACTCACCCCGCCCTGCGGGGAGGGGGCTCGCAATGGCGGCACCGTGCCCCATCCCTGACCCAAGAAACTGCCCCATGAAAGTGAGGCAAGCTGTGTGCTGGGAGGGCGCAGCTGTCGCTGCGCCAGGAGGAGGCTTCTATCTGGGACCATATGGGCAGCGCTGCCCCTCTCTCACGGGACCGGTGGATGTTAAAGGGAAAGAAACCTGACCTCCCCACCCCTGGCACCCTGTGGGCTTCTCCAGGCTGCTGCGGTTGCTCCCACAGCCTAAATCCTGTGCCGCTTCCCCCCGGACCCCAGTGATTGTGCCCATGCTGGCAGCCCCGCAGCGGCTCGGGCGCACAGCGCGGCTCGGGCTAGCGCACGCGGCCCTGTGGTGGGGGTTGGAGTACACAATTTACTGCAGCTCGCAGTGGCGTTTAGAGCCCTGCAGCACCCTGCCCCAATCTTGTGTGCTCCGCTGAGACCCAGCGCAGCACCACCACAAGACATGCCATACCTTGTTACTCAAAGCCCAGTCAAAGCCCGGGCAGCGCTGCCTCTGCCGGGACTGGTGGATGTTAAAGGGAAAGAAACTCCCATACCAACACCTCCCCCCTGCCATAAGTGCACGGGCTATTGCAGTGTTGCAAAGTTAAGGTTTTTCCAGGCTCCAATGCCAACCAGAGCTCGGGGGCACCCCTTCCCCACCGTGGAGGCAGGGCGAGCACGCGCGGGGCATCGCGGAGCCCCCGGGGCCAGCGTGAGCACCGGGGATGGGATGGGATGGGGGGCTGGGCGGGGAGCGGCGTGGGATTTGGGCTGAGATCACACACAGTCACAGCAGCTGGTCAGAAACGGCTCCCTTTGCTCGCCTGTGCCAAGACAGACTACAGGAAGGAGCAGAGAATTGTCCATAGAACTTCGGAGCGTCGGGGGGTGGAGCAATGGGCGTGGCCTGCATGCATATTAACGACCACTTCTTTGCAAGTTTATTGTTTCGCGACGGCCTTGGCCTGTCTCTTTCCTCACGAAGGATGGGGTATAACTGTATACACTGCTTTATCAAACAGCAGTCAGCACTTTTTAATTGTGATGCATTCTAACTAGGCATTAAATAGGGATAAAACACCATATTCACTCCTAGTCCTTGGGTGGAAGGGCTGAGAAGGAGAAGGAAAGGTACAGGCAGCAAGCCTGGGCAGTTCATGTGTTGCCAGCTTTGCTTGTTTTTTTGTTTTGTTTTGCTTTGTTTTTAACTTTTTCTTTGTTTATTAGTTTTGGAGAGGTTTTGTTTGTTTTTTTTTAATGAAATCTCTTTGGGACTCTGTCCTTTACTGCATATTGGTAGAGAAGTCTAGAGGATCCATCTAAGGTCTAATCACGTCTGCAAACCACAACAGGAGGACTAGGAGGAGTGTTGCTGTCTCTGCAGTCTTCACTCTTTCATCAAGTGAGTCTCTCCAGTGGAGGTCATGAGGATGACCTACAGAAGAGTTGTATACAGTTCCAATCACTAATAGTGAATACTAATAATTAAATAACTACGTATTACCTTTGCTTAGACCCGAACCTGTCATATGTCACTGGTATCAAGCCCCTCAAGATTTGAGTCCCTTCACTTATTTTTTTATTAGTTCTTAATCAGTAACTATAGCTGGACAGTTATGATTAAGCGATTGAATTGTGAACCTTGTATGCTTGGCTAATCTTTTGTTTTAAGGAAAAGGGAACACAATCCCAAGATGAGTGGGCTGTCTAGATGAGAGCCAACAGGAGTGAAATCAGCAGAACTTAGCAGTAACTGGGGGAAAGATAATTCCAGAAGAGGGAGATCATGACCACCTACTCAAAATGGACCCCTGACTCAAACTGGGGGGGAAGAACTGCACCTGTGAACTGATTAGCATGAGACACAAGAGACAGAACTAGCAAACAGGGATTTGAGTACTAATTAATAAGACACTTATATAGACTGTAACCAATGAATGCTGATGCCTTTGTTTATTAAAATGTATAACTACTGTAAAGTTTTGGGGGTTTTTTCGATGGTGATGAAGCTAACGTTTTGTGGGGTGCCGCCCAGCTCCCTACTTGGTACAAACTAGAATAAAAACCAGAAATATCTCACCTCTGTGTGTATTGATGTTGCGCACCAGGTAATGAACCCACAATTAGGACAACCTAGCTAAATGCAGAGGAAGTCTCACTTTTAGTTTTTGGTTCCATCTCTCATACTCACTGTACACTGTACATCGGGTGCCTAACATAAAAAAACAGTGTCCAGTGGTTTATGATGGATAAAACACCAAGTCTTCTAGGATTCAAAATCCCTGGTAGCACACCAACTGTCCTTACAATGGTCTCATGCATGAGGGACAACTGAATTTTTCCACTTTGACCACTGGTGTCTATTTTCCATCTCCAGCTTTTGTCTGTTTGCCACTCCCAGAGACTGAATTGAAAAGAGGGATGTATTTGTGAGTGACAACATCAATTTTTTTTGCACTGATACGTAAACTCAACCTTTCATTTTAGGTAGAAGAAAATTTCTCTCCAGCCCCACCTCAGCATGGTCTTGCCCTTCTGTTGTTCCAAGTACAGCCTTAGCAGTGACACTGCCCTGGTGCCACAGCATGAACCAAACTTTGTTCTTCCTGCATTGAACACCTCAAAAGCCTCTAAAATCTTGTGATTTTAATGAAGACCATTAGAAGAAGAGAAAAAAACAAGAGTTTTATCCAGTACCTGCCTTTTCCATAGCTATTGCAATTGTTTCCTGTTTACTGTATCACAGCCTCTGCATCATCCCTGCAAAGCCAAACAAGCAGGAATGCGGTGTGGAACATCAAGCCAACTTGGTTGCACCTCAACTTGTGCCAAGTGGACCAATGTCACTGAGGGAAGGGAGAAGAACCATTTTGGATAGAAGTTTGCCCAAATGCTGGCTGCAGTCCAAGGTAGTACATTTGTTTCCCAGACTCCAATAAACCCCATCTCAATGCAGTCACTGCTGGACTGTCACCTGCCCTGCCACTAAACTGAGATTTGGTCAACACATGCCTAATCATGATTTTGGGTTGAGGGGGAGCCTCTAGGAATTGTACCTCAGAGGTCTTGCAGTTTGAAGGCAGCATGGGAATTCAAGTACAAAACATCAGCCACAGCTGATACTGACACTGTGCCTCAGTTGTCACAACCCATTACTTTTCAAGCATTTTTTATTTAGAATATTTTAGTAAAAGCAGAAGGTGATTAACTCCAGATGGTGTTACTCAGTTTTAAATGTCCTTTCAAAGGGAAAGACTGCTTCTTAATGCATAGTTTTCCAAGCTTCACTACAAGTTAGAGTAAAACAGAAAGATACAGAGAAGGGCAGCCTAATGAATGGCATCACAGTCAAGAGAAATTAAACAGGCTATGGCTCCTCAGCCTCACTAAGGTCAGTAAGCTGGGGAAGGTTTATTTGCTGATCCTCGTAGAGCAGTGTCATGAGGCCTCACAAAACTGCTTGGTGGCAGGTTTAAAATTAAAATAATGAAGTATTACCTCATATGGTTCATAATTCAGTTGTAGAACTCATTGCTGCCAGCCACTGGAGACCTATCATTCAAATGGCTTCAAGAAGAAATTAGCTCATTCAGGGAAGAGAGGTCTTCCAGGGCCTGTTAACGACAGAGGTGTTCACACACAGACGTGTTCAGGAGATACAGAGGTGTGCTTTGGTGGAAGTGTTGCTGTTTGTGTTCCTGATTCTTATTCCAGCCCCTAAAGCTCTTGCCATCAACCACTACCCGAGGGGTCTTTGGTCTGATCCAGTGCAGCTATTACTATGCAAGAATTCATCAGCAGAAGTCAGGAAGGTGGTACAGTATTAAGCACTACATGTGCCTGTGCAAATAATCAGGATACATTACCTGTGCAGAATAGGGCTGGGTGTTGCAAGAATATGGGAACTGAGATAAAACACCTAATGAGCCTGCCCAGAGTATGTATCAGCATAAGAGGGGACCAAGGGCTTCCCTGGTCTCAGTCTTGTGATTTTGATGGTGGCAAATGGCTTTTAAAATAACAATGTAGGGTGTTGCCTTTCATCAGAGAGAAAAACTAAATACAGTGAATCCTTTCTGTATCGCGACTTCTCCTTCACGACCTCGCCCATTTGCGAAGCAATTTTGTCGCAGTCCAGCTCTAGGCATCTGCGATATTTCATAGAGAGCGCATGCGCTCTGCTTCTGCTTTGCCGCGGGGCAGGGTCGGCTCTCCCTGTGCGGCGGGACGGCCCCGCCCCGGGCCCGGCTCCCCCGGGAAGGGCACACAGGGAGGGTTCGGGGTTTCTCCGGCTCAGCCTCGCGTTTACTGTCCTGCCGAACCGTGCTCGGCTTCCTGTGTGTCTCCGTGCCCAGTCCCTACAGTGGAAGGGTCACGCTACACTATGTCCCAGGCGGCCACTGAGACCCAGTGTAGCACCTCCACAAGACATGCCATGTATTCCTATGTACAGTGTATGTATGCACGTATAATTTATAGAATTTAAAAAAGTGTTGTGGAAGCTTCATACGTGCTGACTTTCTCAACGGCTTAATAAAATTCAAACTGCCTTCAGGGGCTCTGGACTGGGGACAGCAGGGAGCGCCTGGGGGG
>WEKX01021597.1:1772-47820 GCA_013390025.1 Pitta sordida
GCGCTGGTCAGACCTCATCTTGAGTACTGTGTGCAGTGCTGGGCTCCCCAGTTTAAGAGGGATGTTGAGCTGCTTCAGAGGGTCCAGAGAAGGGCGACAAGGATGGTGAAAGGACTGGAGGGCAGGCCCTATGGGGAGCAGCTACAGGAACTGGGGTTGTTCAGCCTGCAGAAGAGGAGGCTCAGAGGTGACCTAATTGCTCTTTACAGCTACCTGAGGGGAGGTTGCCACCAAGTGGGTGAGGATCTCTTCTCTCAGGATGACAACACCAGAACAAGAGGACGTGGCCTTAAGCTACGCCAGGGGAGGTTTAGACTGAATGTTAGGAAGAATTTTTTCACAGAGACAGTGATCACTCATTGGAATGGTCTGCCCAGGGAGGTGGTGGAATCGCCATCCCTGGAGGTGTTTAAGAGTAGGCTGGATGAGACATTTAGTGCCATGGTTTAGACAGTGGGTTGGTGTTGGGTTACAGGTTGGACTTGATGATCTCCAAGGTCTCTTCCAACCTTGCTAATACTGTGATGCTGTGATTCCGTGACATTCCTTGTTCTTGATTGCTGCCTTCTGCGATGCATAGAAACCTGGATATGGACACCTCTAATGATGAGAAGTAGAGATTAGTTCTTTTGCTTTGCTTCTGTGGGGGTTTTGCTTTGCTTTATTTGTGCTTATATTAAATTGCCTTATTCCAACTCATCCTTTGTATATCATCGTATTATTTTGGGATTGAGTGACCATTCGGGCCCCTGGCATCTAGCTAGGGTAAAACCCATTACAGATACATATACAGTTAGATGTCTAGCCAGGGTTTCTTTACATTTTTCAGAATACTCTCTCATGACCACCTGAGCACGTAGCAGTGCTTAAAAATTATTTGTAACACATAATTCTGCATAAATACTTCAGTTATTGTTCTGTTTCAAATCTTTGCTCTTCATGATTGATGTTAATATGTACATGTTAAATCTGAATATTGGATATCCTTCCTCATCTTTTGTTTAAAAAGTCCCAGACAATGCTTATCATTCTGCTCTGTCCGTTCTTGGTTTTGTTTCTCTGCAGGGAACTATAGGATTAGAGACAAGTTGCAGCTGGGGCTCATCTGTAAGGATTGCATAAACAGCAAAGCATCTCTATTCACACATGAGGTCCCCTTGCTATGACCTTGGTGACCCACATGGACCTGGAGCGTGGAGTCACCCAATTCTTCACCCTACAGCCTCTTTTACCTTCCTGTGCTACCTGGATTAGCTGACAGGATGGAAACACCTCTCTGACCCTTGCCAGCCAGAGGAGATCACTCCTGTGTTTCTCTGAATTGAGCAGTTGGAAGCCCACTGCCTTCTGTGGGGTCTGCACTCTGAAACACCAGCCCCACAGCCTCCCCCAAGGGTGATGCCCTCTATACAGCATTCCCCCTATCCCTGCTTTAGAAACTTCTCTATTCATCCTCCCCAGCATTGAAGTGACCTGTGCATGTGCTTACTTATAAACCACTGAGGCTCAAATGAATACTTAAATTGGTGATAACTTGAGGCTAAAGGCACTGAAACTTCAGAACTGCTAAAATGCTTGTTTCTTGCTTTTTAACTCAAGGAACTCACATGGATACTTTTGCCTTGCCTGAGAGTCATTGTAGATTAAAAGACAATTTGAATTATAGTACTGATCCAAATACTACTGCGTCTGTGACTTTGGGCATGCCACTTAACCCCTCTGAGCCTTATTTTCCCTATTATCTGAGACTAATGGTATTTTACCTGTCTCAGACCACAAGGGAGCTATGAGGCTTAATTAATGTTTGGAAACTCGGTTGTTGCATAGCATAATTAAATAGCATTTCCAAAGTTTAAAGAAGTAGAAAGTATTAAGACCCATCAGCAGCAAAGATGAGATGAGGACTGAGAATGTCCTGATTCCCAGGACAGTGCTTAATTCTCTCAACCATATGGCTTTGGAAGGAAAAACAGCACCAAATTGCCTTCAAGAACCTTTTTCAAAGTTCAAAAATGTGAATTTTAAAGCAAAGGTGGCTATTCACAACTTTAAAGAACATCCAAACAGCAATATTGTTTTGATTGTTGTATAATTATTTCCTTTTTGTTTAGTTGCATGAAATTGTCCCGTAGTTTTAGATGTTACTGAGCAATGTTATAGCTTCCAGTCAAGAGACTTTTGTTAAAAACAATCCTTCATATCCAAGTCTACTCAGTTATAACATTTTTAATGAGCCACATTTATTTTTCCCCTTTAAATTCTAATAGGTTTGTTCCATCTTAGTTTACAATAGTCAAGCTGCAGCTGTTTTGGAAAACATAGAAATGTTAGAAATCTTTGGCAGGGTCAGACCTACCAGATATGTCCTGCCTTATCACTTCTGCTCACAATTCCCACATAATACTCTAGAGTTATTTTAGCTATAAAATGGAAACAGATCACAAAATTACAGGGGTTACTGTACCTTATGTTTGATTAATGTGAAATTAAGTACTGATTAAGTTAAAGTACAGTTGGATGAGGAGTGTCCCTTCTGCTCATATAACTCTCTTAACGTCCTGAATCAGAAAAAAAGAAAATTCAGAGAAATTTTAGTCATGTGCTTCTTTTTAAGGCAGTAGGATTTCCAGCTAACACTTTCTGTTTTCCATGTGTTTTTCACAGCAGAAAGGAAAATTCATTATAAACATTAATTTAATTTCATCGCATTACATTTTTCTGTCTATTACCATAAAAGGTTTTTTGCAGAAAATATTACTGGGAGATTTTTATGCTAGAGATAGTCTAAAAATGTGTGATATCAGCCATATCATTAAGGTTTACTTCAACAGATGTGTGATGCAACTCAGGTTTATTTATTTTTGTTAAAAATAATATTTTAATTTCAAGCACAGTTGAAGTGCTATAACTATTGAGACAATTATTTCCTTTTAAATAAAAATAAATATATTTTATTATTCCAATATTTAATCTTTAGTTTTAGCTCACTTTCAGACTCCCAGAAGAAAGAAATAAAAGTTGTAAATAAAAGAGTTTAAAAAATTGATTTCTTTTCCTGAAATCAGAGCTTTAACTTTTCTTTATATCTATAAAATAGACTAAGAAGTTACTAAAAATGAAATATTTATTAGTATCTCACAATTCTGTGGAGATAATATTCCTTAAAAATAATGCAGTTCAAATCCTAGGGGATCCAATTTATTTGAAGTAAAGTCTCTTAGAAAAAGGTGTATCTGAAAGGTTCAGATGGGACCTTGCTATTTAGATCTTACATATCAGAGAAGACACTAGAACAGTTTAAAGTCTAGGATATGGAGCTGCATGTCAGGATATATTGGTACCTCATAGAGGGTCCTTAGAGAATGACTTGACCACAAGAAACAGCAAATTCATGTTAACCATCATCCAGTCCTAAAAGTGTCTGATTGTGCCTGTTTCTCTCTTAGTCTCCTTACTTTTGTTTTCTGCAGATTGACATAAGAGCTGGACTCAGGATAGTCCTACAGTTCGGCATGACAGAGACAAGTAATTGCTGCAATGAACGTGTTAGAAAGCTAAATGATTACAGTCATTCCAACCAATAGCCTGCCATTTTTTCTCAGCAAAAAGGTACCTGTGAAGGCTGTCCTATCTCAGTCTTATGGTTAAAGCAACAGATTAAAACTATATAAAATGCAGACAACTGTGGGTACCCACAATGAACTTTAAAATATGCCCAACCAAAATTTTCACCTATGACAAGAATTAAGTTAGGGCAGAAAAGGTGATGAAAAGAAAGGCAACTTTAATCATGTTTTCATCACTTTGATTGTTCAAAAGTAAGACCCACGGCACAATAAACATGGTAGTAAATATCAGGAACCATTGGGCTGGGTGCTGCCTCTTTGTGCTATCCTGGCAGTTTTGGGCTACTATGTTATCCTTTGCTTCTTCGGATACCTGAGTTATTTGCTCCTGCAACAGGGGAGCAATAGTAAATCCCTTAGCTTTCTGCCTGTTGCAGTCTCTCTGTCCCTGAGTATATTTCCAGGAAGAGGTTTAGGGCAGCTTTCTGATAACTGTACAATGGAAGCTGAGACCTGACCATCTATTTCATAGTAAACCATAATATCACAAGTACCTCAGTAAAAGTTTTTACAAATACAGGTAAAATTTGTTATGAGAACTCACAGTTACACAATATCATTGAAAACATAATTGCCTCTCTTAAATGTTTTCTGTTAGGATTGTTGTTTTGCATTAGTTATACCTCCTCCATCACGAGGAAAGGGACAGGCCAAAGGCATCGCAAAACATTAATCTCGCAAAGAACTGCAGGTTGTTAATATGCATGCAGGCCACACCCATTGCTCCACCCCCCGGAACTCCGGAGGGCTTTGGGCACTTTTCTGCTTCTCCCCTCGGACTCACTGAGCACGGGGAAGTAAAGGGAACCATTTCTGAGCCCCCTCTGACTCAGGAGACCCCCGCCACCCTGAGAATCTGTGACCTGCCCCGCCCACCCCAGCCCCACGGGATGGCCTCACGCTGGCAGCCTGCGCCGGGACAGCCGGGCACGGGCCGGGGCGAGGGAGGAGCAGCGCAGCCGCAAGGTGCCCGGACTGGCCCTGCAGGGTGCCCACAGCCGCGGTGCTGCTCCAGTCCGGGCGCCTCATGGCCGTGGCGCTGCTCCCTCACCCCGGCTCCCAAGCACTCCCTCGCTCCTGAGTTAGAGGGGGCTCAGAAACCTNCATCAACTAAAGAGATCTTGGAGACATTGGAGGAAGGGGGAGGAGCAGCTAGCAATCTACACTATTGAGGAAAAAATTTTCTTACACTCTCTTTAATAGGAAGAAGCAAGAAGAAAAGGGAACTTAACACAGCAGAGAGGAGGCAGTCCAGAAGGTTCCTAGAGATAGTTGATGATTGTTCCTTGACGCAGCTGGTGAGTGAGCCTACCAGGGGTGAGGCTGTGCTTGACCTACTGTTTACAAATAGGGAAGGGCTGGTTGGCGATGTTGTGGTTGGAGGAAATCTGAGTTGCAGTGACCATGAGATAATAGTTTTCAATTGACAGTGTGACAAGAAAGGGCACGAATCAAACTTCCATGCTGGAGTTCCAGAGGGCAGATTTCAGACTATTCCAGGATTTAGTTAGGAAGTACCATGGGAAAGAGCCCATATTGGCAAGGGGGTCAAGGAAGCCTGGATATACTTCAAGAATGAGTTCATGAAGGCACAGGAGCAGGCGGTCCATACATGCCGAAAGACGAGTCGTAGAGGTAGAAGACTGGCCTGGATGAGCAAGGAGCTCCTGAAAGAACAAGGGGAAAAAAAGAGGATGTACAGCTTTTGGAAAAACGGGGAGGTAAGTCAGGGTGTGTTTAAGGAAATCGTCAAGTCACGCTGGAGAAAAGCTAGAGAGGCAAAAGCCTAGATGGCACTCAAAGTAGACGTTTCTGTTAAGGACAACAAGAAATGCTTCTATAAATACATCAAAAACAAAAAGAGAGGCTGCAACAATAAACACTCTTTATTGGATGCAAAAGGGCATATAGTAACCAGAGATGAGGAAAAGGTAGAGATACTTAATGCCTTCTTTGCCTCTGTTTTTAACTGTAAGACCTCTCAGCCTAATCTCGGTCCCAGGTTAAGTCATGGAACAGAAAATTATGCATGCCATTATGCAGCATCTGCAAAATAGCTGTGACATTAGACCTAGTCAGCACAGATTTAGGAGAGGCAGGTCCTGCCTGACCAACCTGATCTCCTTTGATGAACTGGTGACACACCTGGTTGATGACAGAAAGGCCATGAATGTTGTGTACTTGGATCTTAGCAAAACCTTTGACACGGTTTCCCATGGTAAGCTTCAGAAGAAACTCTGAGAGCGTGAGTTCGATAGGAGCATTCTGTGTTGGGTAAGGAATTGGTTGGATGGACAAGCTCAGAGAGTGTTGGTGAATGGTGCCACATCCAGCTGGCAGTCAGTTGATATAACCATGTGAGAATACTGCACTCGTACCAACAACATTTTGGTGCCTGCCAGAACAGGACTAAAGATGCAGTTGTGAAAACTATCCTGCTAGTCTGCCCAATGGACAGTCGCACACAGCAGTAGTGACTGATTGCTGCTGCACGCTAAAGTTTTACACATCTAAAAAGGCCCCACCAGCAAGGGAAGCTATCACAGGAAACGTGAAGGCAGCGTTTGACAAAGGAGATGCAAATTATTTGTCCTTCTGGAGAGACTGGTTTTTTTCCTTTCATCTTGCAGTTTCTCTCAATCTAAACTAAAGGCTTTTCAGACTGCATATATGAGTCTCCTCAGGATTGAAAGGATGTGTGTATGTCGGCTGAAAAGGAGATAAGACAGCTGAAGTAAGAAAAATGACAGAGTGTTTTAAAATGTTAAAACCTGGAATACATTCCCAGGATTTTTTTTCACTTATAGCAGAAAATTCATTAAGAGTGTGTTTATATTTATATATGTGCACACACATACATTAACATCTAAGCCATATGGATTGAGTAAATAATTCCCTAAAAAATAATTGGCTCCTAGACCTGCCAGATCAGTTAAAAAAAAAAAAAAGCAAAAAAAAAAGCACAAAAACCCCTCCCGCAGCATCACTGAACATAGGTCTAAGGCATCACCAACAGATTCTCATTTCATTGGGATTTTATTTCATTCTTGTAGGCTTAATATCTCACTGCATGTACAAAAAGTATCACACAGAAAAGGCTTTGAGCTAGCTACTTCCAAAAGATTCATCCTTCTAGGTATTATCAATATCATCTCTATATCCACATGGTTAGCACTTTCTAATACGTTCACTGAAAACCATTAAATAAAGCAACATTTTTAGTCTAGTTCTTAGCCATGTGTCGTACTGAAATAAGTTCATGTAAATCTGTGAACTGCACGACAATGACCAAATTAACAGTCGTTTCAGGAAAAATGCCCCTCAGGCTGAAAAATAATTAGTAGTCTCTCACTCTATCTTTTCCTACTAATAAAAATCATGCTATGATTGTTGACTGTGCTAATAAAACACCTTCCATGACCCTGAGGTAGCTCAATGTAAAATATAAGGACTATTCTATTGTGCAGATGCACACATGTTTTATTGAACATTTCTATTTAGTTTCTCATCTAGTAATGGCATTACATGCACCAGAACTTTTGTCAGAATGATGCAGCGCATACGCTCTCTTCTTCCTGTGTAATTCATCTTGCTGAAGTAAACCTCAAATTTTAAGAACTCCACAGACTTTCAGTTTCAATTCTGTACTAATCACTATATAGCACTATAGTGCAAAGATTCTTTTTTCGTTCTGATGATGACTCAAGAGTATTTATTTGAAGATGTATATTCTTGCATTTACTGAATTCAGAGTTGCTCAGACTTGCAGCAAAATTTGTGCATATTCTTACCAAAATTTTGCCCTCAGGATTTTGATTTAGTCTAAAGGAACAATTTGCCCTGTGCCACATTGTCAAAGCCACCTGTCTAAATACTTACCTTATTACCTGTGCCTGAATTTAATTCTCTGACAGTGTGGCTAATGAGCACTACACAAGAGAAAGTTACCAAGACTCTGAACAGCCAGAGCACAAGCTGCCTGTGGTCATACTCCTGTCCCGCCATAACTAACATATCTTTTCTATGTTTAAAGGTAGAGGAAAATCTCTCACATTTACTGAGTGCAACAATGTGCCCAACTATAGAGCAATGTTAATCTATACACTTGTGCAGTAATGAATTAGTGGGACCACAACTCAGATGTTATTTTTGTTCAGTTTAACTGGGTGTGGAAACTATATAAATGCAGAGATAGGGAGAGAAGGGTTGTTTGAGTTTTAGGTTCATGAATAATATACAAACATTTGGGATTAATTTACAGTAGTGAGCAAATAACAAGAGCTTTCCAAAATGGCTCCCAAGAGCACTTCCAAGGGAAGTACTCCCACTAATTTGCACTAATATGAAAGTCAGAATGAGGTTCTTCTGTAAACATATTTCTGGAAGCACTTTGTGAGTAAGTGATCAGGAGTGAAGGCATATACTGAGGGGGTAAAGAAATGGGCTGATAGCCTAGAAATACTGACTGAAAGCAGAAAGAGTGTTGCCAGTTTGGGCAGGATTTGGAGTAGATCTTTACTTCCTTGGGATGCTGCAAGGTCTGCTCCTTGTCCTTATCTTTGTGTTCGTGTGCAGATGCATGCATGTGCACACATGTACACATGAGGGAATGTATAGCCATATCCACATAATTCAGCCCAACAATGCTGTCTTACACAAGTCTGTGAGCCAGCATAGCATGTAATCAGATACTAAGGACTTGTGAATTTTCCTTTTGAAAGGGAATGGGACTAAAACTGTGATCAAAGATGCCAGGAGGCAACATGTTAGGCTTGAGTCTGCTGCATCATCAGCCTAGGTATGTAAATACTCTGCCATTCTCTGTATGTACGTATTCTTCATTATGGTTCTAGAAACTTAGATGATCTACTCTGCCCTCAGTTACTGCATCAATTCTAAAAGTAATTTCCTTAATTACATCTCAGAATTATTGTAATGCATCAATTTTTGAAGAAAATGGTCACCTGCTTTGCAAATTCTTATCATTTATGGGAATTCTTAAAGAATATATAAATTCTCATATTTTAGAGATTTATATTTTATGCAATCTTGTCTATTTAGTATTGTCTTGTGACAAAGGAGAATAAAAGGATTGCAAATAGGTAACAGGAACTGGGTAGATTTTTTTTTTTTAGTATTTCACTAATGTAGCTTTGCATGAGAATCAAATTCTGCCCAAATTACTTTTATGATATGTGAATGCCATACATAACATAATGGAAAAGGAATTGATCTCTTTCTCTCTCCTTTACGTGAGGATATGTTGTAATCAGAAAAGCTGATATACGTATTACCAAAACCAGATTTTCTTCTTTCTCTGACATGAAGCCCTTGGACCACGAACTCACCCAAATGCCTCTTATTCACAGGAAAATTTCTGAGGCTACTGCATCACTGCCCTTCAGAAATGACAGCATCAACTATTCAGAAGTCCAGGCGAACCTCTTTCTTTCCCACAGCCTTTCACAGCTTTTTAGTACAGTGTTTTGATTATACTTGGCCTAATTGCGGAGAATTAGACCTTCAGAATAGTAAGAAATGCACATGTTCCTCTGATAAAGCTAATCTTAGCTTTATCTGTTACAGAAATAGGATTTCCATCTTTCAAGTGCTATCAGAAAATAAATGTTAGTAAACAGCAGGTAGTGCATAAATGGGGAAGGAGGGAGGACAATGCATCAATCTACTACATCTTGCTTAAAAATTAAGGTGGGACAAGTGAAAAAAAATAATTTCATGAAAGGAAGGGATCAAATTAATTTCCATATTCACATTTAGACATCTATTCTTCCATAATGGCTTCAAAACCTGCAATTTTCACGGGTAACAATGGAAATGTTACAGAGGTGCTCAGCACTTTGACGGGTAATACCTGGAGATACTGAGCCTAAACATTTCCACACACTTACAGACTAAGGGATGCTATTTGCTTAGGAAAGGTACCTACCTCATTGTGTAGTTATAGTTCTGGCCACGGACAAGAAGGTAGAATGGCTTCTGATTACCAGTGTTTCAGTCATTATCTGAAGCACTGAACTTTGCCTCATTTCCCTGTGAACTTGAAACGTGTTCTTTGAGTACTGCTTTTAACTTTCTGTAAGTTTAGCACAAAAGGACAGTACCTCCTAGTTCAAGAAAAGCTGATGATTACAGATTAATGGAAATGTTGCAAGGAAAGAAACTGAGCTCACCTCCTAATTTTGAGGGAAGTCCAAATGCATCCCCTAATTCCAAGTAGCCACTGAGCTAGGCTTTGAATAAAACAAAAGAGATAACTGCAGGTGTTTGCTTTTTTTCTAGCCCACAGAGCTCACTCAGTTGAAGTGCATACACACAAAATCTCCCTGCTGTGATAAACAGAGATCTCATGCGTGTGTGGACTCAACAGGTATTGCGAATCAATGGAGTTTCTTGTCAGTCAAGGAAGGTGTGCCAATTTGCACTGGAATTCTACTTCATATTTAGATGTTCCTTATTGGTAGCTGATCTGTAAACTGAAGGACTAACCTGTCTTGTCCATGCTTCACATTCGTATTTTGCAGAAAACCTCACAGAAATCTGAGGCTGTTTAATCAGCCAAATGTTAGGATGTACTTCATATATCCTCCAGAACAACAGCTGCATTTTGCCTTTGATTTACCACAGTCTTCATCAAATAATTAAGATCAATTGCTAGAGGATAAAGAGTGAGCCAACTTATAAAATGTTAATTACAAAGGAAATACTAGTGAAATTCTCTACCATCTGTGTGTTGGGCATCTCAGAACTTGGTCCTGTATTTCTTTGCATAGAATGGACTTTTTGCTTGGCTGCCATACAGAGGAAGGGAGATATAAATGAGAATGCAACACAAGAATGGAATATGTGCAACAGCTACCACAGTTCAGCTAGCACTTGGATCTGCCCTCACCATGCAGGTAGGAATCATTTGATCAGCACTGACATAGCAGATAAACCGACATCAATACTGACCTTTCAAAATGACAGGAGTAACTTTTTCACTTTAAAAAAATGTTTCCAGTGCACCAAATATGCAACAAATTTCTTTAAAGAACAACACTGCAGAGAAGATCCCTCAATATTTTTTTTTACTTTTATTGTGTTGGACAAATACTGTGGAATTAGAGCCTTTTGAAAATAAAGTCAACAAGCAAGTCATTAATATATGACTTGAAGACAGAAAGAAATTAATTAATAATTAATTACTTAATTGATTAATCAAGGTTAATGCTACTCTGCCATACAAAATAATTTAGAGCCAACAAATAATAGTGAGATAAAGTTTTTGTTGCTGAGCTCAGCACTTACTATATAGAATCACAGAATCAGTAAGGTTGGAAAAGACCATAGAGGTCATCAAGTCCAACCTATNACCATTGGCTTTTCTGGCCACCAGGGCATACTGCTGCCTCATGTTAAGTTTTCTATCAACCAACACTCCCAGATCCCTTTCCACCTGACCATCCCGCAGCAACTCCACCCCCAGCCTATAGTTCTGCATGGGGTTGTTGTAACCGAAGTGTAGGACCTGACACCTAGACTGGTTGAACCCCATGGGATTCAGCCCATCTATCCAGTCTGTCAAGGTCTGTCTGCAGAGACCTCCTACCTTCCACCAGATCAACATTTATCCCCAGCTTGGTGTCATCCACAAACTTGCTAATAATAGACTCCATATAGTCACTTGAAGTTTTATAACACTGTTTAGAAGACTTAATAATTTCTTAGTTTAGTCCTATTGAGAGCAATCCTACTAGCTGTAGAGTTAGCAAGTTTCAAGAAATGCAAGCTGGATCACTACTGTCAAACATGGCCCTGTAACACTACACTGAAATGATTCTCCCACAAAGAAGCTTATTAATTTTCACAACAGCTTGATAGATGCTGTTATTTTGATTAAGTAGGAGAGTGTGAAGAACACTGCCTATGACAAGGCTGTTGGGACAGACCTCAAATGTTAATACTCATAAGAATGGGGAATGTATTTTAACAGTTCAGTCCCATTTCTCTGATAAAATCAATCACCTAAGAGTTTGATTTTCTCTTTCCCCAATGTCCTGTCTAGGCATTTTGATCTAAAGTGTTCTCACTACAGAGATGCTAACTTGTGTGGACAGATGATGGCTAAAAAAGAAAAAATAGGGAAATGAGATTGCTGGGCAGAAGGAAGGCAAGTTCAACAAGTGATTAAATGTCAGTAAGGATCTAGAACTTAAAATGTAGGGAATTATTTTTAGGAAAAGAGAACTAGAAGAACATAATGAATTAGGAATAAGTGTTTTTCAGCATCATTCACTGATTGGAGAGGACACTGAGCAATCACAAAATTCTGATGGAAAAAATTCTTAATTAAGCAACCCAGAGAACAGAAAAAGTCAAGACACATAGAAGAGACAAAAGGATGGTATTTCTAATGATCTGTTCTTTCTCTCAATTGATTTGGGGGGGGTGTGTTTGTTTGTTTGTTTGTTTTTTTAATAAGGTTCAGTTATTTGTACTTCATAGTCACAGAATCACAGAATATTATGAGTTGGAAGGGACCCACAAGGATCATCTAGTCCAACTCACCATCTAAGTGAAGACCTTCAGCTGATATTCAGTCTATTTTGTCTTATTTTTAATGAACTTAGAAGAAGCCTGCAGTTTTGTCAGAATTGTTGGTTGTTTTCTTGAATGTAGGTGTAATAATGGTTACATTGCCTGATTTAATCAAAGTTGGATGTTTCCCTTTACATTCTAGCACTTATATTTTTCCGTAAAGATTGCATAAGCTCTGTCAATTTAAACAAAGGTTTCTCATCTAGTTTAACCCTTCCTCAAACTCTTTTTGCAACATAAGAACTTCAGCTCCTTCACAGAGATGAATAAAGATTTCACTTATAAAGTAAAATATGCACTGATGGATGAAACACAGCAATGAATGACCTAGAGAAAGAGTAAGCTTCGGTGTAAAGTAAACCACATTGAAGTGGCTTTTATCAACCACAACACAGTCAAACATTTATTATGGGGAATTAATCGACAAAGAGAACAATAGTGACTAACAATGCAAGGAGAGATGGAGCTTTCTCTGTAGCTTCTGGAACGGCCCGTTTAGGGGTTTAGCTAAAAGGTCACATGCACCATCTAATGTCTAGGGCCACTTTTGCATTTCTGGTCCCTCCTCAAGGCAAAAAGTATGCTCCAAGAAGTGGTTAAAAAAAATCAAAACAAAACACAAGGACTTGCAAATGCAGTAAGTTTTAAAATTACCAGAGCCACTACAACTGATGATTTATTTTTATGTACCATGCTTACTAAACACAAACAATTCTCACAGCCCACAAATGCGTATATATAAATCTTATCATTATTATAGAGCTAATTTTAGAAAATCATATTGTTAACTATTCCTTTACAGCTCCATATGAAAACAGAAGGACAATACAAGCATTGATCTTGGGTGAAAAATTACTGAACCAGGCTTATTTAATTTTCAGCTTATTTTGCTTCGTTTACTTGAAGTGCTGCAAAGCTTGGGAGTCTGTAATTTATAAATTATTTTGACATGCATTTTTTGACAAGTGACCATGAAAAAACACTGAATTAAGATGATTCAGAAAATGAAGTGACATTAGTTGTCTTTCTTTAATTTATCCATCATATCAAATCATTTACATATACCCCATCTCCAGTCATTAAAAATAATAATTTCTATCTGGTTTATGATCCACTTTTTAACTGCAAAATACACAATATTCAATAACCAAGGTGCCAAAAAGTCTTACCATACTTTAAGGATGCAAAAAATTGCCGAACCAACAGTAGTATTATTCCATGTTACATTTATTCCTGCAACCTAGCCAAGCTCAAATTAATTGTACTGACTAAACTTTTCTTCTTGGAGAAAATTAAAGATGTGCTGTTGTCAACACTTGAGCACAACCCTGCCGACACTTAAACGCAGAGAAGGGTGTGACATCCTGCCCTGGCTGCCTCGTGCTAATTAATCACTATGGTATTTAGGACCATTCAAGCAGACAAATTAATGGAGAATAATTAGTGTATCTTTGTTCCAGCTCAGCTTTGCACACCAGACACTCCGAGGGAGAGAGAGAAGTATGTAGAGTGAGCCATTAGCATGCACATAGTTTCGCTCCTGTTCAGCAAGTTCTGCAGAGATTAAGAGAAAAGCCAAATTAGCAGTCGTGTGATTGGGGTTAGGACATCTCTCAGTAAAGAATGCACTCTGTTTGGGTATCAGCTTTCAGAAGCAAGTTGTTAATCCACATGTTACCTTTCATAAAGAACAAAACACAATTAATAACCTCCTCCTTCCCCCTCTCATATGTGCACACAAAAGAAAAAAGATGAATTGTTCCTTTCCATTACAAAGATTTATCTGTAATTTGGCTATGGGTGCACACTTAAAAGAAATTTCTAAACCTTCAGTCATATTTGGTCAACATTAACTTTTGCTGGGAACACAAGGGAGAATATGACAAAGAATATACACCATATGGTTATTTTAGTCAATTTATAGTGATTTTATGTGATCAAATTGTATGGAGAATGCAAAACTCCATAAGACTTTCAAAAATAACAAATAGTGTCAGATTAATTGCAAAATAAAAATAAAATAAAGTCCTAGGGACAAAATTATGAAAAAAGAGAGCAATGATCTTACAGTCCTTCATATAGAGATACTCTATAACAAAAGAAAGGTATATCTGTACACATTCCATAGAACATTTGCTTATTTTCTTGCATAGAAACTTTTTGTCCCTTATTCTTTTGTTGCTTATTCTTATGTGATAAGATCCATAAGAATTTGACTACCATCAAGAAGGAGATGGTCATTGCTAATTCCCTTTAACATCATCACAATCTTAAAGTGATGAATATTACTTGATGACACTGGACATGAAATGAGTGCACTGATTTCTGTGGCAGTTTAAATGTTATTCAAGACATCATCATCAGTATCCAGTCTCTCGGATAGGTAAAAAATTCTAACAATATGTAAATCATTGCAAGACCACTACATAAAATAGCTCCTTGTTGAGCAACAAACATCACGTTTAGAAAGATTTGTATAGAAACTTACTGCTCATACCCATTTGCTTACAAGCAAAAATGCACCATGGCTCACATGGGTGGGGGTGTGTGAAAAGGGTCAAGGAAAAAGAGCAAGGAGGACCACACAGTGAGAAAAGCTGACTACACTCAGAAGCTTTATCAGTCCGAATCAATCCTATGAAAAAAAATCCCCTTTTTAGAGAGGGAAGTAACCCTACCCAGGTTTTGACACGGTATGGGATACTGTTTTAATGCAGCACTACAGGGCTTCATAAAAATATGATATTTCTGTTCACAGTGTTCTGGGTTTGTTGGTAGAAGGAGAATACAACTACCAGACCATGAACTCTCATAATTCCTCACTTCGGGGTGGGAGGAAACAAAGCACCTCTCCACAGTTTCCTACAACACACAGTTATTGTGTGGTAAAACCAGATGCCGTTAGAAATCCTGCTATCCTGGGAGTGGGTTTCCTCAATCTTTTAAGGTGCATAATCCTCATTAAAGGAAAACCCTGAGCGTAGGAGGAGCAGCGTTGACATCAAGGCACCTGGCCATGACTAAAAGAGCTGGCCCCATATGCGGCTGCTGCTGAGCAGCAGAATGTAATTTAGTCGCAGCAGCAGGAGCAGAGGTCAATGATTTTATATTAATGGGGATCACGACAGTTCTAAGCTGTGGCGTGCTTTGAAATAAGTGTTGTACAAGGCAGCAAAGAGGGCTCAGCAGAGGAAATGAGCTGTGTCACTGTCTCCTCATGCCTTGAAGCAAATAGAGAAATGTTTAAAGTTTCTACAGACTTGAAGCCATAATATTTTATAAACAACAATTACCTGTTTTAATCCAGAAGCTAAATAGCTTGTGAATTATTATATCTTCTGGCATAAGTCAAATAAAAGTAAAAAATTAAAGCCATGTGGCTTTTAGACTGTAATCTAAACAGAGAGAGAAGTGGAGGAAATGTGACAAATCCTTTAAAAAAATCAAATACACTTTGCAATTAATCATTTGCATGCAGGGATTATGGTCACATGGCATTAAATCACAATGCATCAGCAAACAATCCATGTCAATAACACCTAACAAAAATCACAGAGTTTAACACGCAAAAAGGTCCAAATTTTGATTAAAAGATTCTCGGGAGTTTTCATATGTACACTTCAGACCTAGAACTAAATTCACATTCAATCAAGCCTCTTTGTGGAGCTGTAATGTGAGCACTTCTGTGGTTTTTTGGAGGATTTAAATCTGGCTTTTCGTGTAAGTGCATGACACAGCAATCCTTTACATGAATCAATATGTAACTCAAGGGATACCTGAGGTCCTTAATGAGGTTTTCTGGCTGGGGGTTATTATTATTGTTGTTATCATATTCCATTGGCACCATATATGTAGTAGGTGATGTCCAGAGGTGTGGCATAGACATGGTGTTTTCTCAACAAAGAAATCTCCTTGTGAGGGGATCATTTACATAAGCCAAAATTAAAAGGGAACAGTGCTGCACCCTCACCTAATGACTCCCAACAAAATTCAAATTGCTTTTCTCTCGCTATTGATCCTAAAACCTTTTGGTACATATTACAAAAGGTATCAGAATCTGAAGTTAGAGTCGCAGTGTTGTGGATCTGCTCTGAGACATTCCTTCATGGTGTAAGAAGGCACAAAGCACGACAATAGTGAAAATGCAAGGAAAGGGGAATGACAGTGGGAAAGCAAAGAGGATGTGAGATACTAGTTACTGACTCAGGAGTTAGGACTGTGAAGGATCTTAAAAGCAGTGAGGAACGATTGACAGGAAACTTAATATGAGCCAGCAGTGTGCCCAGGTGGCTAAGAAGGACAAAGGCATCCTGGCCTGTATAAGGAACAATGTGGTCAGTCGGACTAGGGAAGTTATACTTCCCCTGTACTCGGTGCTGGTCAGACCACATCTTGAGTACTGTGTCCAGTTCTGGGCTTCCCAGTTTAAGAAGGATGTTGAACTGCTTGAGAGGGTCCAAGGATGGTGAAAGGACTGGAGGACAAGCCCTATGGGGAGCGGCTCCAGGAACTGGGATTTTTCAGCCTAGACAAGAGGAGGTTCAGAGGTGACCTAATTGCTGTTTACAATTACCTGAGGGGAGGTTGCAGTCAGGTGGGTGTGAATCTCTTCTCTCAGGCTGACGACACCAGAACAAGAGATTGCTCATTGGAATGGTCTGCCTGGGGAGGTGGTGGAGTCTCCATCCCTGGAGGTGTTTAAGAGAAGACTCGATGAGGAGCTCAGTGACATGGTCTAGTAGGTGGGGAGTTGGACTGGATGGTCCTCTGGGTAGTGCCATGGTTTAGACAATGGGTTGGTGTTGGGTTACAGGTTGGACTTGATGATCTCAAGGTCTCTTCCAACCTTGCTAATACTGTGATACTGTGTGATACTGTGACATGGCCTTAAGCTACACGAGGGGAGGTTTAGACTGGATGTTAGGAAGAGGTTTTTCACAGGGAGAGTGATCTGTCACATGAATGGTCTGCCCAGGGAGGCAGTGGACTTGCGATTCCTGGAGGTGTTTAAGAGAAGACTTGATGACGAGCTCAGTGACATGCCCAGTGTACATACCATTAAGTTCTGGATGGAATTAGATGGTGGAAGACTTGGATGGATGGAGCGTGGTGCCCATGGTTCCATACTTGTGGGCCTGATCCCTGGGTGGGCGTTCTCTTGGCAGTTGGACTAGATGATCCTATGGGTCCCTTCCAACTCAGAATAACCTGTGTACCTGTGAACAGTTTGCATTTTTCTGAAGGGCAGAAAAAGGGATAATTGGCATGGTTGGAGTAATAAGCCAAGAAGGATTGAGAAGCTGTATTTTGAACTGACGAGATTTTAGAAAAAAAAAAGTTCTGAACCACAAAATGGAATGCTCCATCTACTATTGTGAAAGAAGTTGGACCCAACGTTAACTAATAAAATGTTAAATTTAGAATTGAGCATTAAGGAGGAAACAGTGAAAAGGGCTGAGCAGTGGTGGGGGGGAGGGCAGGGAATTGACATGTATGGAAAACTTTAAAGGTACAAACCCCATTGAAATGAAAGGAAGTTTTGATGGTAACAAAGAGAAAGTTTTCAGGAAAAATAATTTTATGATATTTTATTGTTTTTGAGGAGACATAAAGCAGTAGTAGTTCAAGAGCAAAGGAAGACTTGTATGCAAGGATTTAGTCATGATGCTAAACCATGATAAATAATTAACAACACTTGGAAATGAATGCCACATATAACTAACTGGAATATAGAAACCGATACCAGAGGAGTAGGTAGGGAAGTTCCCTGGAGCCCAGAAAGACTCTGCAGTCCCAGCGTGTTATGTAGAAAGGCCCAGTGGCTGACCTGGTGGAATGATGGGAAAGCTGCAGGTGTAGGAGACATGCACGGAGCACCCTTGGCTCAAGGAAAGTCAGACTGACCAAGCCCCATGAAACAGCCTCATCCTATAGCCTACACTTTCCTATCAAAGCCACAGGTGCTTTCACTGTCATGATTTCTGAGCATTAATAATTTCATGCAAAGTGATTCATGTACAATATCAGCAGAAACACACACTATTATATGTTCATAAGCAGTGATATGCAAATATCACTTATTATTTCCCCTATTTATTTTGAAACAAACTAAATATATTAGCTATCCTTGTGACAATTTTTTTGCCTATGCTTTCATTCAATACTTTTGCCCGAAATAGATTTTGCAAGAGCCCAGTGTTCCCAAAGGCAGCTACTCAGGACAGAAAATGCTGAAAAATTAGTACAGCAAATCAAACCAAACCTAAACAAAAAAGCCTACAAAAGGTAAAGTATCTAAATTGAAGGTTTATTAAAAAAAAAAAATCTTTCCTTTGTTACTGTTTTTTAGTCTTTCTCAGAGCCAGCGAGCACTCAGGGTACCATGAAAAATCAAAATCGTGCTGACCAGCTGACTAGTGAGATCTTTGCATTCTGTGAGGAAATCTATTATGACTCAGGTATCTCCTTGATTAGCAAAAATGGAACAGCTTTCTCCTCTGGAGGCAATATCTCCTGGCTCTGACAGTAAGATCTTGACTCCTATGACAGGAAGAGCACCTCGGCAAGAGTTGGATCGGATACTAGGTGAATGCAGCAGCTGGATTCTCAGTCATACCTGGAAGAAACACAGGCAACAAAACCAAGTTCCTTTTGGTCCCTGCTCCTGGAAAACAGGGCCCTCACCTGATTCTTATTACATACTAAAACACTGCACAAGGCCACAGAGTGGTAGCCTCTGGATGAACAGGCTGGCAGAGGATGCAGGCAGAAGGACCCCAGGAGCTGGAGAACACTGATTGAGTGGTCTTTGCATTGTTCCCAGCCTGAAAGTAGGACTGTAAGTTCTCTGTCTCTACTCCCTAGAAGGGATCTTTCAGGCAATAAGATTTCACCTTCTGGGAGAAGCTTTGTAGGAAGCTGAGAATTGATTTGAGACTCAGCACTTAGCTACCACTAAATTTCATGCCCAACCCTTTTAAGCAGTTTTTGAAATGAGTAGAGTGTGAGCCTAATATAGCTGTTCATTAACTAATAATAAATTGTAAGGAAACACCATTGACATCTATATGAGTACTAATCAGATTGATGATCAAAGCCATGACAATGGATGCCAAATGGATTCATGATAACGACATAGGAGCTCCAGAATACATATGTTATGCTGAGAATCGCTTACATAGGAAATCCCAAAAAATAACAGGGCAATTTGCCTCCCTCTCCCCTTGTCCTACAGCTGGTGTGTGTCTTTTTTTCCATGTCCCGGTCTACCACCTACCTCACTTAAGAAGTGATCTGATGCCCTGGAAACGGGTGGAAAGACAGCAGCTATCTTCCATTGGCTTGGACAGAGACTAGTGAATAAAGCATCCAAGGGAAAAGACATTAAAGAAGCACGGAAAAATAAGTAGTTTAATTTCAATGGCCATTGTCCAACCTGTGCACTAATAAAGGAATTTTTTTAAATGCTATTATTTAAACTAGTTTCATGAGAAAGTATACTCTTAGAGATGCAGAGGAATGCTTGGATTGACCACTCTTTGCAATTTCCTGGCTTCCAAGTGTCATGTTTTTCAATGTGTTTGTTCTTTAATTAGTTTTGCAAATCATATTCTACTTAGAAGTACATTACAGGTGTAGAAGCTAAATGTACCCCCTCAGACACAAAATTAACCTGTTTGGCTTCTCAGATTACAAACTACAGAAAGTACAATATTAAAGGATCTGAGTATAAAACTAAATTGATGACCTAAAAATTATCTTCTCTTTGTTTTTAAAACAATATGTTTTCTCAATTTCTGCCTGGCTAGTTGATAGGAAAATATATTTCCTTCACTAATGAACAGAGTTATCATCTTATTTTTACTATGAGTCACAGTACTACACATACTGCTCAGGGAGGTGGTGGAGTCGCCATGCCTAGAGGTGTTTAAGAGTAGGCTGGATGAGGCAATTAGCCATGGTTTAGACAATGGGTTGTTGTTGGGTTACAGGTTGGACTCGATGATCACCAAGGTCTCTTCCAATCTTGTAAATACTGTGATACTGTGATATTGCAGAGAAGATAGAGAAGGCCTGGTCACGGATTAGGACTGCACTGCCAAGGCACTGTAGAAACAGAAGAACGATATCCTCTATCCTGAAGTATATTTTTGACAGCTGCCTACAAGTTCATTTAAATGAATGAGAGCAGCCATCCAAGCAACTTTTGCTGCTTTTGAAAATTTTAAACAGAATTTGCTCACACACGTTCTAAATAAACTTTTCTGTAAAAGCATTAACAACTGAGGGTGGAATCAAGTTCACCCAGATTAGACACAACTTGAATCTAATTTTAAAGCACCCAGTGTACCAATTCTCATTAGTAAGTGCCTAAATTTCCCTACAAAGTAAGTGGGGAGTAGTAGAGGGGTTGTTTCCTTTTACCTCAATGAGCCAAGACTACAAGTAATATTTTTTCACAAAAAGACGAGAGAGAAGAGCTCAATACCCTAGTTCCATGCTGTCCTAGGGTGATTCCATTGTATATATGTATTCCATATCTTTGTGTTTTGGGTTCGGTCTATGAGGGAATTTTGTCATGGATACTGATCCTTAGTGACCAAGGTTATTCTCTCTCTCTATCTGGAAGAGGAAAAAGCCAGAAGCAGCAGCTTGAGGACGAAATTTCCAGCAATACCCCCAGAATACCCAGGTCACAGCTGCAGAGCATTTGGGCTCATTAACACTCTCTCCCACAGCTGCAGTATATAAGGTTTGAGAGGGGGGCCTCTGGGGGAGTGTACTCCCACCCTGGGAGGGTTTCTTGTGAGTTCCTCCCCTCGGACATTTCCTTGCTGCACCCCAGCCTCAGGAGAAAGAGAGAGACTGCAGTCCCCCACTCCTGGGATTTTCCCTGCCCATCTCCTGCTTTCCCTGGAGTGCCTCCAGTCATCAGCACCCTAAGCTCTAGCTAATTTCTGGGCCCCTGAGAAAAGTTTCTTCTGGCACTGCTGCTGGAATTTGGCTGAGTTCTCCAGGACTCTTCACGTTGCAGGACTGTAGGATATCTCGGATCCTCTCTCAAGAACCATTCACATTGCAGGACTGCAGGATATCTTGAATTTACCCTCCAGATCATCTACATTGCAGGACTTGTGGGATATCTCAAGTTATCTCTCATAATGATAGGTTTTGCTGTTTAATACTATTGTACCCTGGCTTGTATGTTAACTGAAGTGAATAGTTTATATTTTCCACACTTTCCTTTGGTTTTTTTTTTAACCTGGCGAGAGGGAGGGGTGGGGGCTTTTTGGCTCAGCCCCCAATTTACCTCAAACCTTAACACATGTGATACCAGTGAATCTGATAGATGATAATGCACAGATAATCCCAGAGAGTTACTTGCTTATACATGGTAAGGAACAGGTAAAAAGAAAGCCTCTATCTTTACTGTTAACCTGACCTAGAAGTCAGAAGTATGAACTCACACCTCAAACTTTTGATCAGGATAGTTCTGGGCATACAGGTATGCCACAGGTGTCAATAATAGAGGCAAAGTCTTACTTATAGGATTAGAATCTTATCCTACTTTCCAGAACAGATTTTTTTCACATCTAGTTCATAATAATCAGATTTGTACTCTTAGAATCATCCAAGATACAAAGGTTGTCCCTCCCTGCCAGAGGAGACACCGTTTCCATCTCTATTTATTATAGGAAAAACATGAGTGTAGAAAGAAATTAATACCCAAAACATCAAGAACAAAGATGCTAAATCCATAATTTCTGTCATTAGAAGCATTGATCAATACATTTTGGAAAAGAACATGAGAGGTCATCTAATCTGTGCCACTGCTCAAAGAATAGTCAAAAGTGCATGTAATATTTTTTGTGTGCGTCCTGAAAAGCTTCAGAGGCTGAGATTCCACAAGTTCTCTAGGCAGCATGTTCCACTGCTCAATCATCTTCAAGACAAGTTCCATATACCCACAGAAAACTTCCCTCGTTTAAAACTTCCAATGCACCAGTCCCTAGCATATAGCACTGCAAGCAATACTACTTTCCCAGATGTGCCCTTATTGATTTCATGAGCCTGTTCAAAGGCACCTTTTCCATGTGTAGACCAGCTTCACAGTATTCCTCTATCTGCAGGTCTGATGGGAGCACACAGACTGTGTCATTCTGTCTCCAGGTCATTGATAAAGACACTATGCAGGACTAGTCCTGACCTGCTCTCCATGATAACAGAGCTAAAGGATGAGGTGGAAAGGCTGAGAAATAATCATGGTAATGCAAGGGAAGTAGAATTAGAACCTCCAGTCACAAAACTAAAAGGAGGGTGGTAGTTGACAGGGACTCCTATCCGAGGGGAACAGAAGGGCCTACCTGTCGACCGGATCCAACCCACAGGGAGGTCTGCTGCCTCCCTGGGGCCCAGGTATGGGACATTGCTGAGAGGTTGCCAAAACTAATTCAACCTTCAGATTATTACCCCCTGCTGGTTGTCCGGGCTGGTAGTGATGAGGTCAACAAAAGGGGAGCTAGAGAGATCAGGGAGGGGTTTAAAGAACTTGGTCAATTGATCAGTGGGACAGGAATGCAGGTAGTCTTTTGCTCTGTCCCCATGTTGGCAGGATTGGACCCTGAAAGCAACAGGAAGATTCTTGCTCTTAAGAAATGGCTCAACGGCTGGTGCCACCAGAAAAACATTGGGTTCTATGACCATAGGGTGTCCTTGACTAAACCAGGGCTGACAGACCCTGGAGGGCTGAATCTGTCAAATAGGGTCAAGAGGGTTTTTGCCTGAGGGCTGGCAAGACTCATTGACAGGGCTTTAAACTAGGTTCGAAGGGGGAAGGGGATCCAGCAGTCACTCGAGAGGGCACTGGAATTAGTAAGAACAAGCCAAAAACATACTCAGCAGCACAGGTTAAGTGCATGTACACCAATGCACGCAGCCTGGGTAACAAACAGGAAGAACTGGAGGTTATGGTGTATCAGGAGTGATACGATATAGTTGCCATCACAGAGACATGGTGGGACGATGGGCACGATTGGAGTGCCACATTGGCAGGCTACACACTGTTTGGAAGAGATAGGAGAGCACGTAGGGGTGGGGAGGTGGCCGTGCATATTAAAGCAACCCATAGAACTTGACATCAAGGATGATCAAGTAGAGAGCCTATGGGTCAAGGTAAGAGGGATTCCCAATAAAACTGAAATTCTGCTCGGGGTGTGTTACAGACCACCAGATCAGGAGGAAGAGGCAGATCTATTGCTCTNATAAAATGTTTCCATCCAGTCCATGTTCTATGAGTTTCTCCTGAAGCTTATTTTGGGAAACCGTGTCAAAGGCTTTGGTAAGGTCCAAGTACACAACATCCAGAGCCTTTTTATCATCAACCAGGTGAGTCACCAGATCATAAAAGGAGATTAGATTGGTCAGGCAAGACCTGCCTCTCTGAAATGCATGCTGATTTGTTTTAATGTCATGGTCGTTTTGCAGTTGCTGCATAATAGCACACAGGACTATCTGTTCCATGACTTGTCCGGGGACTGAGGTCAGGCTGACAGGGCTGTAATGACTCAGATCATCTTTCCTGCTCTTCTTGTGGATGGGTGTCACATTAGCCAATTTCCAGTCTTGTGGTACATCACCGATAAGCCAGGACTGTTGGTAAAGTATGGAGAGTGGCTTGGCGAGTTCATCTGCTAGTTCTTTCATCACCCTCAGATGGATCCCATCTGGTCCCATAGACTTATGAGAATCTAAGCCACTCAGCAAGTCTCTGACTACCCCCTCCTGGATTATAAGGGGGTTATATTGCACCCGACTCCTTCCGTCAGCCCATTAGTCCAGTTGCCCTGCAGGCACTCTGTCCTACTGGTAAAAACAGAGGCAAAGAAGGTATTAAGTATTTCTGCCTTTCCCTCATCGCTACTTACTGTGTTCCCTTTTGCATCCAATAAGAAGTGAATGTTGTTGCAGCCTCTCTCTTTACTGTTGATGTACTTATAGAAACATTTCTTATTGTCCTTAACAGAAACAGCTAAGTTGAGTTCCATCTGGGCTTTTGCCTCTCTAGTTTTTCTCGTGCATGACTTGATGACTTCCTTAAACTCACCCTGACTTACCTCCCCCTTTTTCCAAAGGTTGTACATCCTCATTTTTTCCCCTAGTCCTTTCAGGAGCTCTTTCTTTATGAAATCCAAATCCTAGAGAAATTCATGACAAATCCTTATAGCAACCTTAACTCTGGCCTTTCAATATCAAATAGAACTGTAATATGTCATGAGACAGAAAGTCTGCAGAGACTTAAAGTGGCACAATTGAATACAGCTTTGAGAAGTTTGTAATAGTATGAATTCTCCCTCTATGACAGAGAGTACTGTCTTACAAGTCCTCATCACATACCCTGAGGTTTATTTCCTGTTTCACAAAATTATTTTGAGGCAATTTACATTTCCTTCATTCTGTACAAAAAGCAACTGTACAAGCCTTTACTTGGAAGTTGTGTCTGCAGGATCAGTTTAGTCTGGTGCATACCTTGTGCAGTGTATTGGGCGCTGATGCTGCAGCCCAGGGCTCATGAGGCGGAGCACTGGGGAGCATAGATTATCCCAGAGAGACCACAGGTGCAGAACAGTGATTAGTCATCTGCTATCACCTCTCACTTCAAACATAGTACCTGGCCGAGCAAGTTTCTAATCAATTTTAATGTAGATTCAGCCTTGATTTAATCTTTGTTTTACAGTTATGGGACTTAGAAGATTTTCCCCCTAGTTTTTACAGAAGGTAGAAACTCCATAGGCAGGCCAAATGTGTACTGGTGCATCAGAGCATGACAGAATACATGGTAAACTTAAATATTAGTTTCCATCTTGAAATACTAGAGATGAAATATCTCACTTTTTTAGTGATCTGTGGGAATCTCAGTGTGGAATTGTATACTTAAAACATGGCTTAAGTCACTTGACACTGACCAAATGTGCCCCCATTAAAATGACATTTCACAAATATTGCCCGATGTAGCAGTAGCTATTTGTTGAAGAATAGATAAATAAGTTTCCTGGGAAAAGTGCCAGTAGATAGCTTGCATATTCTACTTATATACTGAATTATTGATAGATTTGGTGAAGATGTCTTCATGTTAGTATAATAAAAGCGTATTATCAGTTCAACAGCAGAAAACTCTTTTCATTCATCAAGAAAATAGCAGGTTTGCCACTAGTTGCCTTTTTAAGTGAAAGATTGGACACACGCTATGAAAAAATTTCCTGCCATTGCAGAGAAGGATAGCACACTCAAACACAATTTTAAATCTAATTCTACTTCTCAATTCGGTTGTCAACCTCTTTACGGTAAATTACATGGTTACTATTAAAAAGCATACTTTAATTTGTTCCCAAAGTAATTTTTTTTAAAGTTGGAGCAAAATTCTTGCAGCCATTTTGGATTTATAAGAAGACTGAAAAGTAATCTATGTTCCCTCAACTTCTCTGAACAACATAGGAAAAAAAATCTAGTGATGTTTTTTTTCACTGCCCATGGAGGTAATTCAAAAGTGGATGAACTGCCAAACTTTAAACTTTTGTTATTGTTGTTTAATATTAATATTCTTTTCCTTCTAAGGCTAAAAGACGAATTTGGTGAGACACCAAAAACCCCCACGTTATATGTCAGTCCTTGCTTTGTGGATGTTGTGTACTTGGACCTTAGCAAAGCCTTTGACACGGTTTCACACAATAAGCTTCAGGAGAAACTTGTGAAACTTGGGCTGGAAAGGAGCACCTTATGCTGGGTTACAAACTGGTTAGAAGGGCGGGCTCAGAGGGTGGTGGTGAATGGTGCAACATCAGACTGGCGGCCAGTCACCAGTGGAGTCCCACAGGGGTCAGTGCTGGGCCCAGTACTGTTCAACATCTTTATCGATGACATGGACAAGGGAATTGAGTCCATCATCAGCAAGTTTGCGGATGATACTAAGCTGGGGGCAAATGTTGAACAGCCGGAGGGTAGGAAGGCCCTCCAGAGGGACCTTGACAGGCTGGAGAGGTGGGCAGGCTCCAACAATATGAGGTTTAACAAGACTAAGTGCCGGGTTCTTCACTTTGGCCACAACAACCCCGTGCACCGCTATCGGCTGGGGGAAGAGTGGCTCGAGANATATATGTCAGGTAAGAGGAATCGAAGAAGAGTGAATTATTATAATAAGGTTTATGATACAAGGGAGGAGAAGGAAACATTAACAACTGTTTCTAGTATTACAGACACTTCTCAGGGCTTGCTCAGGGTAATACGTAATAAATAGAAACTTCCTTAGTAAATTTAAAAATTAAATAGAATAAAGGTATCAGATATTTTTGTCTTCTAAAAAAACCAAACCAAATGCCCCTCCCCCCCAAATAAAATTTATTTCTAATGAATCTGCTACATAATTTCCTCTACAAGTAAGTTGTGAGAACACCAAATAGCTCTCCACTTTCTATTTTAATTTCTGGAAAGGAGAAAGAAGATGAAAGAGATAATGACTGAAATTACTCTGTTCTAAAAATTAGTGGAGAAGGGCAAAGAGATTCATTACTAGTTGTGGTATCCCATGGAAACTCTCAGGTGTATTTTCAAGAAGGAAAGAAGCTATACAGTGTTCAGACTTTAAGAACATTTTTTTACTGCACTGATTCTCCACCAAGTGCTTGCTCCCTATAGGCCCTCTGGAAGAACCAGACTTGAACATCAATATCTACATTTTTTTCCTTGCAGGAACCAATAAAACTGCCTCTGAGAAAAGAAGGTTCTTGAATGTCTCAGTGAGGAGGAAGACATGAAATAAATGGCTGTTTCTGGTGCAATTCTAGGCTCACGAAAAAAAATCAGCAATTAAACTCCAAAGCCTCAGAGTTTTAATATAATTTAAAGTCAAGAAAACTCCAACAAAATAGAGACTTAAACATATTGGAAGTCCCCTTTAAACAAACTATCATGTCTATTTTGGCCTCCTTCCCCATCTTTGAAAAGAAAACTGACAGCCCTTGCTGGTGAGGGGAGCCAAAAGCAGTGAGACTACTTTGCTCTGCAAATTTTAGTAAAGGTGTTTCTTAGCAGTTGGGATCAGGTGCAGGTAGACATGCACAGAGTGTATTTCCTCAGCTATGATTTGTGCAAGCCATTTATGGATAAAAGTAAAAAAAATGTGACAGCAGCTATCCATAACAAAATTGCCTCAGTGGATTAAAGTATACATTGACTGTTCCAGCTTAGGGACAAATAAAATAATAGGATAAATAAAACTAGTATAAGCAGCGCAAAAAGTGTGTCTGTGATCATAGTGCCAGGTTACTTTCAGGTCTGACACTGCGATTTTTTTCTTTTCTATAAATCGGGTACTTAGTTTATGATGGACAATGCAGACTACAATGCATCCATAGGAACTGATCACTGATATTTGCACTTTTTACTCGCATCCTGAAAATCATGCGAAGCAAGGATGAGAAATCTGTAACAGAGGTTAGACAGAGCCTACACTTTCATCCCATAGGGCCCTCAGCTGCATTTTCTTGATTTGGGGATTCTGTTCCTGGCTAATGCTTAGGCATGTGAGTGAGTGGTAGACAAATGCATGTCCGATTAAGACATTTGGCAGGGCCAAATCAAAATACGGACCAAATGACTTACGCAGCAACTGTATTGCTCTGGAGTGTTGCTTGGTGATTTTCAAGCAGGTGATGGACTCTTTATTTTCATAGTTAAACATTTTGGTCATGCTTTGGCTGCAGCAATAATGAGATTTGATATGTGTAGTAAAGGCTTTCTATTATCTTGCCCGTGCTGGAGAGGAAGCAATTCACTGTATTGCCTGCTGCTATCTCAGGACTGGTGACATAACCACAAAGTGATGGCAAGTCCAGCACTACTTACATTTCAGGCAGAAGGAGAGGGAAGCAGAAGGAAGCCTTGCCTGGCTCATTGGGTGATACCTACAGCGGTCCAGGAGACAATTTCTGCAAACTATTAAAAATCAGGGAGAAGTCAGGCAGGTTCCTGATCAAACAGCAGATTTCACACTAAACTACAGCTTCTAGCTAAATCAATAGAATCAAGATTAGTTAAGAGCAAATGTACCAAGTTTTTTAACTGATACATATAATTAAATCAGTTTTAAAATGCATCGTTAGTTACATGGATGCATTCAGATCAGATCTTGGCCATCTTCTCCCCCTCACGTACTTGAAGCCTGAATCCTCCTTGCCAAAGGGGCAATATGATCAAATCTGCATATTCTAATTTTTCAGAGCTCATAATATGAAAGTCTTTGAGAGTTGGTGGTATTTAGGTGCCCAAGTATCTAAGCTAGTTTAACACTGTTGAATCTAGGCCAAACAAGTGCTTTTAAGTTTTCCCCTTAAGCTCTTTGGGCTTCAGTTTTCCCACTTCTGAAATCAGAGTTTTGAAATCATAGTGGGAGAAAAATATCAGCTGCCTCTCACACAGAGATCTTTCTTCTCTTCTTTCTTTTCACTAAACTGCCATGAATCTTAATTCTGAGTAAGAGGTTTTGAGATCCTTACAGCTGAGGATCACTGTTTTAGCACCTTCTGCAAGCTGAAGGAAAAAAGGACACCCTTGATATTGTCATTTCAAAACAGTCTATAACATTTTCCTAACAAGCCATTTGGGATATAACCTTGTAACACACCAAATCACATCAGCCATTTTATAGTGAGAGGCAATAAAAATTAATATTTAAAATATTAGTATCAATGTTTTAACTAGCATGGGTCTTTGTCTATAGTTTTGTGGATGAACAGATAATTAAGCAAAAACAAAAACTAAAGTATTATGTGCATGATCAGCTCTGTCCTTCACTTTCCAGCCCAGTGACATTTCTCAGTATATTTTTTGTCAGAAATATATATTCTGTGAAAATGGAATGTAGCTCTTCCTTAAAGTGTATCTACAAGACACACACAGGAGTCAAATCTCAGCTGGGGTGTATATTTTCCATTCTGGTTTTACCACATCAATATGAAACATGCCACTATTTTGTTTTAACATTCTGCATATCTGATTTATTTGGCTTACTTAGAACTCTCAGTCTCCCCTGACACCCTGGATTTGAGATATAATCACTCTGTGGGCTTTCAGCACACAGTTTTCTCTCTTCTAGAAAACATAGGACATGAAAAAGCTCAAATAAACAAACAAACAAAGGTGTTTCTACAGGATGCTCCCTGAGCTGAAAATATTTATTTTTGGCATAGCATGCACACATGCAGACCAGTTACCTCCTCCCTGCTTTCAGCATTGCCCTGTGTGCATATAGCCAGGGTGACAGGCAGAGAACCCAGGATGGGGACATGCTGAGATGCCAAAATTGGCTACAAAGCAGAATTCAATTTCAGGTGATCACCCCAGATATTCGCCTGAGGACAGACCTTGTAAGGCTTTGAACACACGGGCACCAATCCAGAAAATCATTTATACCCACAAGGAGAATACCCAAGTTAAGCATGCATTTTTGGCCTTTACTTGATTCAGCTCAGATGGAATAGTATTACTTTTCAAGAGCTTTTTATTCTGTGGCTGATGAGAATGACCTTCACTTATTACTGGTACGTTCACTGTTTAGAGTCAGAAAGAGGATCAGACAGGAAGGCTTTCCCTCACTTCTGATTTCCAAAGGAGAGGGGGAATAAATAAAATTTTCCCTCTCTTTGAAACCTCATAGATTGCAAGAAAACAGAATACAGCTTGTGCACTGTCTGTTCCAACCTGACCTGTCTAGTCACTGAAATCCTTCACACGTTTGCTTGTCCTTGGAAGCTGGAATTATTATTTCTTCATATGTGCTAAATTGAGCAAGTTAATTGTTTTAGAAAACTGCAGTGATTTCTTTGGATATAATAATAAAACCACTTAAAAAATCTAGTGTGCAGCCTTTCCTTTCTCAGTAGGAAACATCGACTGTCCAGTACTCTGATACCTAATTGTAATCCACGGAACACTGGAGAAAAGAAGCGAGAGGCCACATTGCAGTCCCTTGAGTCTTCTCTGTATGATACAATTAAGCTCCTCCACGCATCTGTCTTGTTTTTCCTTTCTTATGTCCTTCCTAGGCAAAAAAATTTTGTCCTGAGGGACAACTTCATATTTTGTTTTCTTTAATTATCTGAAGTAGAACATGTAGAAGACATTATTTTTTATTGTACAAAATAAATCCTGTTTTCCTTATTTATTTATGCTTAGAGAAAAGTTTCTGCTGAAGTTAAAAATAAGTCTATTTACCTGCAAGACAATAAAAGCCGTATTTATTTCTGAGTCACAAATATCATTGGTTCTGATATTAAATGAGGGATGACTTTAGCAGTCATTTAGTATGACCACAATAAGAGCTGAGCAATCTGATGCTTGGACAATGTTGAAGTCACAGATAAATGCAGCACTGACTCTCCCTGCTCACTTTTTTGCCTTTTTGTCTGTGATGGATATATAATGATTATATTTTACTCGAATGCCAGTGGAAATGGAAGTGCTGTTGCTAATGTAGAGACTGTAAAGCCATCAGAGGAGCTTTAAGCAAATGTTATCTGTTTTACTGAAGAAATCAATTATATACAGATTGCTTAAACCAGTGACAGGCATAGAAAGGAGTAAAATCTGTTAAGCAGAAAACTTACAGCCATCAACATGCACAGATTTACACGACATATGAATACAACTAAACAAGAATTTCAGATTACAAATGTTAAGGAAAAAGAAAAAAATTAAGCGAAAAAATAAAAGGCACTCCTTAATGTTCATCTCTATATCTTATGCAGCTGACAGGCTTCACCTTTCCTCATGTCTCCATTCATTAGCATGAAAATAAACTGGTAAGGACTACACTACCTAGAAGATGGGCACTTTTGAGGGACCTTGGCTTTCACATTGGTCCGTTGCTAATGGTCTGTCAAAGTTTGGAATTTGTTAGAAATCTCCCTACATTACTTGTGCTCTGTCATTTCAGGGTATTTCTTCAAATGAGAAAAAAATTAAATAGTGCTGAGGCCTCCTCGTTTAATCTTATTATCATCTCATTGTTTCTGGGGACTAAACAATTTCTTTTAATTCTAAAAGAATGATTTATAAGGTGATACGCATATTAGCACATATTAACAATTACAACAAAGCATGAATTGAAATTCCTTGCCACATAATCATCTATCTTTTACTCACAGAAAAATGTTTGCACATGGTTGTGTTGGATGGGTCCACTTTGCATTCGTATTTTCATTTTTAAGAATGGGAAGCTTGTATCTCTATAACTTGTGAGAAAGCAGTGTGCAACTGAGCGCTGAAAAACCGAGCTACTGAAAAATTAGCTACTGCTTCTGAAAGTGTTGGCCTTAATCATTCACAAAGTGAAAAAATATGTAGTCAAAACTCCTTTGACAAAAAATCCCTAGTCAGATCTGCCTCTGTCTTGGCTTTTGCACTGCTGATACTTAGAGCATTAAACATCTTTACAGAGACTATCACTGTTCAAAAGGACTGTCAAGCTTGTTAATTACTCAGGTGGAGTTAGCATACAGCTCATTAAACCATGTCAAAACTTTCAGTCCTTCTCCACCGTATCAGTCCCTTTAGGGCTCTTACATCAGGATAATTTGATTCTTAAAAATACATTAATTCAGATCATACATTACACCAACAAATTATTCCACTTTCTTTGTAAAGCAGGTCTGATTCAACCAGAATGCTATTGCAGCAAAGACAGCTCCTGTAATTAATAAGTAGTGGGTGTGTCTGGTGCAGGCAAAGAGCATTCCCAAGCTGTACTTGAGAGTTGCACTTACAGAATGGTTATTGGCAGACCTTTTGAAGAAATCCATTTCTTACAATAGAAATATAAAGATTTGTTGTTACTTTTTTGAAAGGTTTGTTATAATTGTACAAAGTATTCACAAATATGTAGACTGAACCTTGGCTGTACGAGTTAAAGTGCTACTTCAATTTTGCTCCACATCAGTGTGTGAAAACAATCTAAAAACCAGGTCCTCCCCCAGCCCCTGTTGCTGAGTTATCAAAAAATCTTCCCTTCAGCAAAAAGCAGTTTAGAAAAATGAAAAGTGCATACAGACCGTCACAAGTTGGTTTATGATTTAGAAACCTACATCTCACTATCACAGGTACTCCTTACAAACTTAAAGCATAGTCATGGAACGGATAGTCTTGTGTGCTATTATGCAGCAACTGCTAAACTACCATGACATTAGAACTAGTCAGCATGGATTTCGGAGAGCAACCTAATCTCCTTTTATGAACCGGTGACTCGACTGGTTGATGATAAAAAGGCCGTGGATGTAGTGTACTTGGACATTAGCGAAACCTTTGACACGGTTTCCCATAATAAGCTTCAGGAGAAACTCGTAGAACATGGACTGGAAGGAAACATTTTATGTTGGGTTAGGAATTGGTTGGATGGACGGGCTCAGAGAGTGATGGTGAATGGTGCCACTTCCAGCTGGCAGCTAGTCACTAGTGGAGTCCCACAGGGGTCAGTGTTAGGCCCGGCATGGTTCAACATGTTTTTTGATGATATGGATGAGGGAATTGAGTCCATCATCAGCAAGTTTGCAGATGATACCAAGCTGGGGGCAAATGTTGAACTGCCAGAGGGGAGGAGGGCCCATCAGAGGGACCTAGACAGACTGGAGAAATGGGCAGACTCCAACAGCATGAGATTTAACAAGTCTAAGTGCCAGGTTCTTCACTTTGGACATAACAACCCCATGCATTGCTATCGGCTGGGGGACGAGTGGCTGGAGAGTGGTGAAATGGAGAGGNGGTCCCTTGGGTCCCTTCTGGCTCAGAGTGGCCTGTGAGCCTGTGAGGGAACTAGGCTTATGGCCACAGCTCTGGGGTATGGGTTCGGTCCTTGTATGGGCATTAGCTGGCAAGTTGGTCTAGATGATCCTTGTGGGTCCTTTCCAACTCATAATAGTCTGTGATTCTGTGATTCTGTGATTCATAGTGAGTCAGAACAGACATTTTGAGAGCACCTCAAGCCCCACTCCTCCAGGAAGAACTCCAGGTATTTTGAACTGAGACTGTGTCCTGCCAAGGTTCAACCGACACAGAACCCCAGAGTTCAAGTTATTTCTGAAAAAGTCTCTAAGGCAAATTGCAAAGGGTTGTGGGTTTGATCCCTGGGTGGGCACTTGTTTTGGAGGTGGATTGGATGATCCTCGTAAGTCCCTTCCAACTCAGAATGACCCGTGAAACTGTGAACCTGTGAAAAGACTACATCAGAGAAAAGTTCCAAAGACGTCCATGTGTAAGAGTTTCTTAGGGTTAGATACTGTCTGGGGTTTTTTTTGGTTTTTTTTAATTTAAGCAAAGCATATTTGACCTGGCAAGTAAACATGCTGAGATTGGCTTTTTTCTAATGTCTGAAAAGCAAAGTACAAAAATCTGGTCTGAACTCAAGCCACTTAGGTTCACAGCACTTTATAATTCCATACATCCTCATCCAATGCAATCAGAATTGATTTACTAGAGTATGAGATTTTTCTTATGAATATAAGTGCATTTGGATGCAGTTTGTGGAAACTCCTTTTTTTTAATTGGGGCATAAAAGTATGATTTTTATGACTTCAATGTACAGAAAGGAAACTTCATAACCTGACCATGGAAAAATATTTCACAGGGGTAAATGGGATAATTACTATAAGACTAGCTGCAAGTTTTAGAAAGAGGACATGATTTCGCTCCCTGTGTTCAGTCACTCCAATTGGCTTTAGCAGAAAATCATTGCATGGAACGTCTCACTAGATCAGCACAAAGTTTACAAGATCTATGACTGAGGAGTAATCATCCACCACTGAGGAAGACCTAACTCTGTTAAACACATTTCTAAAATGGCACTCCCAAAATGGATTTCAGCACCTGATGAATGAAAGCCATCACCATGGTTTTAAAGTCTAGTTTGTTGTTTTTAAAATGTGCACTCCACAGGAGACAAATGTTCATTCTTACCCTGCCTTGTTGGGAAGAAAGAAAAAATTGGAACAAAACGTAGAGGACAATTAAACATGCAGAACACTTTCTACTCCAAAATCCTTACATTCATAGGACTAAAATAATTTTCAAATTTATCACACCAGACCTCCAAGTGTGATAATGCATCTTTAAAATATGAACTTCAAGCTAAAATATTAAACATGTGTGTCCTCCTCCTATAGGATAAGTGCTGAAATGTCACACACTATTGGGGAAAATGACCCGTAAGTGGTTTTTTCCCTCCTACTGGAGCAGTTAGTGTGGCGTGCAGTGAACCAAATCAACAATGCGATTCAAGCTGTCTCTGCAGCGTCATGGTGAAAGAAAGGATAAACTATAAAAACTACCCTCCTACAGCTCTTAGTTCTTGCTTCCCACACTTTAACATCTTCTGTCACCCCTGGCGCTGTTACTGACCCATACTAAGCTAAACTAAAGGATGATAAGTTTGCTGCCTTTGCCCTTGTCCTAAGGGGCTGCACATTATCCTATCAAGCATCAGAAGCCATTTCTGTGGGGTATTTGTCAACCTATGAAGTCCTTTTAGAACAAATGAAATGGGCAGCGAATTACAAAAATGTCATTCTCTAAAGGAAATGGATGAAGGCTTTTGTTCTCCAGTAATAAATAGATGCCATAGGCTTATAACACTATTTTTGTATTACATTTGACAGGGTTACTATTTCCAGTTCATTAAGGAAACAGCTTGAAAACTATTTTTTTTCATATGCTTTTAAAAATAATGTTTTCCCAGTAATAAATATAAGCAATAGCTCACATAACGTTAACCTCAACAACAAGATTCATTGCAAGGTACTTGTGTTAGGGATTACTTCATATAAAATGGTGAGTTTTAAATATTTTTTTTAACCATATATAGGTTCTTATTTATCAGACAGGTAATAAGCATGTAAACAATAATGCCTCACTTTGATTTTTTAAAATATTCTAAGATTGTTTTAACTTTATATTTTGCTAGACCAATTTTCTTGTGCATGATGGTCTTATGGAACCTCATGATATATACACCATAGGCTAAGGTCAAGCAAAGGAATAATAACTCACTTCCTTAAATAAATGCTTCAAAGTAAACCTTCTGTGTTTAATAGCAGTAAACAGAGGTCAGGATGACACTCTCCCAGGCTTGAGAATAAAGCCTGTGTGCTAATATTCTCCAAGAATTACAGCTGAATCTCTGGGTGACAAAACGTTTGCTAAAGTGTGTTCCCAACAGAATATTTCATGGTGCTATGAATGTTATATTTCGGAAATTTTGCAAGAAAGCTAAACCGAGACACACATGTAGAAATACACATAATGGTATGTTATTAAATATTATGCTAAAATGCTTCAAAGATGATTATTAATTATTTTGGCACACAGAAAGTTCTTTCTAAAGACACTAATTGTCTGAAAAATTAAGTGATACGTGTATGATATATTGACATAAGTGTACTTGCCTTCTTTGTCAGTCGTAATATTTAATGTGCAAGGTGTATTTCTCTCATCATCCACTAATTAATTATTAAGGGAAAACTATTTACACCAAAGTGCTATATTTCTTATGGTTACAGCTTACTTTTGCCTGCAAAATAGTCTTTCAACTACTGTACTGCTGGCACTAGTTATTACTGATTACAAGTGAACATTTTGTTAATAAGTGCTCAAAATTGATTTTGCAGGAAGATAAATCAGTCAACCAGGCCATTAAGTGTTTCCCTACTCTGTACCTATTCCACTAATTCCAGGCTAATTATATTCAGATCTTTATTAGTTAGATTTTTTCACAAAGTAAGCTGGACATGAACCAAATGTAGGGTGAACAGTAAAGAATATATTGATAAATGCACTTCTTCTTTGTAGTGTGTTTTTCAAGACATACACCAGTGCGCATTTCAGATTAGACTGTCCCTTAGTTATCATTAGTCAGGCAGAGACAGCTAAACTTTACAATGAATAGCTCCCGGCAGTCCAGTACACATTCTCTTTCTCCCCATGCACACCAGAGCTGTATCCTCTCATGCATGGCCTCCCATCTTCAGGTGAGGAACTCAGACTCTTTGAGACCTAAAATAGCTGTGGGGACAGAGGAGTTCAGCTCTCCCTTATTTGGGGCAACCAGGATTACTCCTGGGTTTAGGCTGAACTGATGAATTCCTTCTGCTGAAACAGAAATGACAGTGGATTTTTAAAATATGATGAAATAATTAAATAGACAAAAATGCTTGAATTGGAAAGCAAAGTTTGACATGACACTTCCAAAATGCTTAGCTTTTAGGTACTTTTAAACAGTGCTGGAAAAGCAAGTTAGCCTTGGAAAATGTTGTAATGGAAGGAGATAGAGGTGGGTGTCCCCATCTCTCATGCGGGAGACGAAGGTCTCAATTCCTGCGAGGGAGGCAGTGGTGCACATTTAAGAGTTGGACTCGATGATCCTTGTGGTTCCCCTCCAACTCAGAATATTCTATGATTCTGAGATACTGTGGTAGAAGTCCGGCATCTAGACAAAGCAGATCTAGTATTAAATTTCTTGCTCCACCTAACTAATAAAGTGAAAAAATTCTCTCTATGATTTAAAGTAGGATGCCATCAGTAGAGAGAAAATATCCCATACATCTGGCTATGGCATTTTCTTGGGACATTGGAGATCATTTCTTCAAACCCCCTCAGAAAGACCAAAGAACAGATCCATCTATTCTGCAGGCTGGGTGCATCATGTGGCCATGGGTCTTACCAGCTCACAGAGGAATCACCAGCTGTAGTGGGGACAGGTAACAAGCACAAACTTTTATTTCCTTGCACTGTTCAGCTTTTCTCGATATCAAACTGAAGTACCAAACCAAATTTTGTTATTATTCCATAATGTAATTTGATCTGGGGAGGAAAATATGCTTTTCTTCCCCCGTATCATTTTTCCCTTCAAGTAGGAACGCCGCAAAACCATATTCACAGGTTCACACAAGTTCACAGGTTATTCTGAGCTGGAAGTGACCCACAGGATCATCCAGTCCAACTCCCAGGCAACGCCCACCCAGGGATCAGACCCACAAGCGTGTAACCATATATTCCAAGGAGATTTTTGTTGCTCTTGTATTTTCTGGGTCAAAGCTACTTTCAGTGCTAATAACAACTGAACAAAGAACATGTTAACTTCACATAAAAGTTAAAATTTTTAGAATGTGTTATCTGAACTATTTTATGAAGAATATTATGTCATGTTAAAGGTTATTAGGAGTGTTGAGATAAGAATTTCAGGATCCCAGGATCCTGTTTTTTTTCTGAAATACTGATCTTCCTTTTAGCTCTTATGGATTTCAGGTTAGATGCCAGCCCTTTTCACCTGTGAAAGCCAGGCCCACCTGCTGGGACTTAGCTGCCAAAAACGTATTTTAGCAGATAACTTAAATAAACCCAGTTTTGAAAAAAAATTGATTTTCTTAGCATTCATGACTGCCATCTCCAAAGTGTTTGGGAATACGTATTACTGTATGCTCTGAACAGCTGCCGCATTTCACTCCAGGCATGTATGAAGTGATGCAGTTTTTCATACCAATTTGTTAGGTTTGCATAGCACTCTGGGATCCTGTAAATGAAAGAGACTGTATTGAGGTTAGATTACTGCTGCAGTGAAACGGGTACTAAAAGGCACAAGCTAACCTTAATCGCATGTTCTAACACCCAGTGAAATTTCAGGTTTTGTGAAAGTTCCTTTATATTAGTTCCACTGTAATGTGTGACTACCANCAAACTGAAGTACCAAACCAAATTTTGTTATTATTCCATAATGTAATTTGATCTGGGGAGGAAAATATGCTTTTCTTCCCCCGTATCATTTTTCCCTTCAAGTAGGAACGCCGCAAAACCATATTCACAGGTTCACACAAGTTCACAGGTTATTCTGAGCTGGAAGTGACCCACAGGATCATCCAGTCCAACTCCCAGGCAACGCCCACCCAGGGATCAGACCCACAAGCGTGTAACCATATATTCCAAGGAGATTTTTGTTGCTCTTGTATTTTCTGGGTCAAAGCTACTTTCAGTGCTAATAACAACTGAACAAAGAACATGTTAACTTCACATAAAAGTTAAAATTTTTAGAATGTGTTATCTGAACTATTTTATGAAGAATATTATGTCATGTTAAAGGTTATTAGGAGTGTTGAGATAAGAATTTCAGGATCCCAGGATCCTGTTTTTTTTCTGAAATACTGATCTTCCTTTTAGCTCTTATGGATTTCAGGTTAGATGCCAGCCCTTTTCACCTGTGAAAGCCAGGCCCACCTGCTGGGACTTAGCTGCCAAAAACGTATTTTAGCAGATAACTTAAATAAACCCAGTTTTGAAAAAAAATTGATTTTCTTAGCATTCATGACTGCCATCTCCAAAGTGTTTGGGAATACGTATTACTGTATGCTCTGAACAGCTGCCGCATTTCACTCCAGGCATGTATGAAGTGATGCAGTTTTTCATACCAATTTGTTAGGTTTGCATAGCACTCTGGGATCCTGTAAATGAAAGAGACTGTATTGAGGTTAGATTACTGCTGCAGTGAAACGGGTACTAAAAGGCACAAGCTAACCTTAATCGCATGTTCTAACACCCAGTGAAATTTCAGGTTTTGTGAAAGTTCCTTTATATTAGTTCCACTGTAATGTGTGACTACCAATTGTAATGGCCAAAATAATACCAGGCCCTTTGCTAGCTGATAAGAGGCTTTTACTTTGGAGAGAGCATAAAGCCATCAAAAGATGCAGAACCAGAAAAGGAATTCCTTATGTGACAAGCCTGCCTTCACAAGCAACCACAGCACAACTTTTCTGAATGTAGAGCTGAAATAATATTAGGTAGGTCTAAATTCTTTACAAGCAAAGTTTAATACAAGCTCTTCCAGAAAAACAACCCAAATAGTAAACATGAAGAGCTATTTGAAGAGATATATGTACTTATTTTGCTCTGCTGATCTCACCATTTCTGTAAGATATGGAGAGGGATTTACGAGTAATGGTTGACAGGGAACTTAATATGAGCCAGCAGTGTGCCCAGGTGGCTAAGAAGGCCGGTGGCATTCTGNAAGCGTGTTGCCCGTGGTTCCACACTTCGTACAAGTTTTAGAGATATTGCCAGGTCTTTCTGGACCCACAGTGCAGGGTAGTTTTTCCACATTACTAAACAAAAATGTCCAGTTGCTGAAAATACGCACACACTGTGTTTTCATAGAGAACAGGGGCAAAAAAGAAATGGACATGCACAGTGACTGTTGAGATTAATAAATCCATCAATTATTTTTGTAATGGTCATAACTAATGCAGAGAAGTGGGTACTATTAGTAACTAAAGAGAAAAACAGAAACCAAAAGCAAGATTTTACTTACAAAAACACGATCCATAAAAATTAGTAAAACACTCCAAAATTAAGTCACAGTTAACTTTGTGAAACCTAAACAATAATAATAACCTAAATAATAATATTTGGCAGTCATACTTTGCTTTCAAGTTTAAGGATTTTAATGTGCCTGACAAACACTAAATATCTGAGAAATGAAGTCTTGCAGACAAATAAGCCAGACTACAAGCCAGACTAAGGTATAGGACTCAAAATTTCCCCTTCAGTCCCATGCAGTGACTATTGCACAGTTTTCCTCAAAGTGATGTAACTCATTTTTCTGTAAAGAGCTCAAAAATGCAAAGGATTAGGTTATGGCAATGGTTTAGTTGAGCAACAAAGCATTTGTGTACATTCAAGAGCATCTGAGAACAGTTGGTCTTCATCATAGCTGACAGTCATGACTTCATGACTTGTTTGGCAAAAAGGGTAAAACAAATTAATTTATATCACTTCAGCAGGCAAGTAGTAAAGTGTTTTTCTTGGCTACTGATTCATGTATGCTGCACTAGTGTGACATTTTTAAAAGTGGCAAACATTTCCTTCCTCCCAAATCCTTTCACATCTCTAGATTAACAGAGGGCAATGACTATGCCATGAAATCAAGGTCAGTTCTCATCAATTTCAATGAACACTTTTACAAAGAGGGATCCTCGTCTAAGAGCTGCAGGATTCATTTACCAAGACACCTAAGAAGAGCTAATATTTTGAGGAACCTGCAAGTTCCATCCGTTATTTTCAGCATAAAATGAAACTTGACTAAAAGTGAGCGTTTCACAGTATTTGTCACATAAGACTAAAAGTGCAATTTTAATGCTACCAGACAAGGGGGAAACATCAACCACCTCACAGAATGTGCAAGTTAAAGAAACAGACATTATTTCAAGAATGCCATAAATGGCATGTCACTTACAGACTCAGTAAGCGAAAATATACTATTGACAGTTGATAATCCAAATCTGGTTTTGTGTGTGACTCTATCAGTAGCAATCAAAAATACACGTAGAGGGAAAAAAAATTTTGAGAAAACCCAGTGCAACAGAGTGTATGCTCAGCTGTGTTCCCCTAACGTTGTCACACGTTGTTTTTCTCACAGTAAGTCAATGCCACAGGGCTGTTGGCATAGAAAGGTCTCGGTTTAATCGGCACAAAACATCCAAACAAGTCTTAATCATATACATTACATGAGATAAACATTTCCAAAATTAATATTGATGTTGTCTGTGCTAGCAAGCAAACCTGTCAGTGTGGGAGGAATGTACCATTTTAATAAAAGTAACAAATGCTCTAGAGCCTATGTGTGACCTTGCTACCACAGTCAAGTGCCCTCTTTTTCTCTGGTGTTATGCTCCTTTTCCATACTAAACAAAGTTGTGCTCTCTTTAGTAAAGGAAATCAGGACTAGTATCTTACAAAACTTGGTTTTCCCACATTCAGTGTTTGCTGAGCTGCCTTAAATACAGTCATACAGTCGGGTCTCCTATATCGTGGACCCGCGGTTTTAATCGGGGTCTGAAAAGCCCTACTTTCACGTTGAACGATGACCGCGCCGCCCGCGCCGCTGCCGCCATTGCCCCCACTGCCGCCGCCACCCCCATGCCACCACCGCTGCCGTCGCTGCCCCCGCCACTGCTGCAGTGGCGGCAGGTTGCACATGTGCAGTTGTGAAAATGAGCTTCCTTCATTGCTAAAAAATCATGCCGCTGAGATCTGAAGCCGCAATATGTGGGGTGCAAAATGTAAAAGGGCTGACTATACCTCCTAATTTGCAAGGAATGGGTCTCCCTGAGGTCTCACGAAACATTTAATTTGCAAAAACATGCAGGCCATTATTATGCATACAGACCACACCCACTGCTCCACTCCCCACCACTCCGGAGGATTTTCTGCTCCACCCCATGGGCTCTCGGCACAGGGGAGTAAAGGGAAGCATTTCTGAGCCCTCTCTGCCTGGGGAGACCCCCCTGAAGAATCCCTGGGCTTTTCTTCAGCCATGCTGCTGCTTCTGCAGCTGCCACTGGGCTGCTGCCACTGCGCATGCTTGCACTGCCTCTGAGTTGGGGAAGTTCCGGGGCTGCAGTGGGGAAGGGGTATCCCCGGGCTCTGGTTGGCACTCATGGAGCCTGGGAAACCTTAACTTTGCATCACTGTGACACCCAGGGCCCCTTATGGTGGGAGGTGGTGTCGGTGTTGGAGTTTCTTTTCCTTTTACTTTTTATTTTTTTACTTTCCCTTTTATTTTTCCCTTTACTTCCTGATACGTACCTGAGGGAACAGAAGCCTTCTCCTAGTGCAGCAGCTGTGGCAGTGGTGTGGCCGAGCCCCGCGAGGAGGGTGCATGGTGCCTCCCAGTGGCTGTAGCATTTATTGTAGTCCCACGGGTGTATAAACAAAACCTTCACAGCATTTATAAGGGAAGGTAAGCCTTGTGTGGGAGGGACCCGGCACGCAGACAGACAGGTGCAGGGGTATACACACCACGGTAGTGGGAGGCACCGCACGCCCTCCCAGCGGGGCCGGGCCCGTGTCACCCCAGTCGATGAGGAAGCTCCGTGAATCACTGAGGCAGATTCACGGGGAAAATTTTTCGCAAACCAGCAAGGTCACAATGGAGAAGTTGCAAGGCAGCAAGGCATGACTGTACATATAGTGATATAGAAAATTGTTCTTTCCAATGATATTTCAGGAAAATATAATTTTTATTTATACTCTTTTCATAGCTTTATCCTATTTTTAGTTATTATGGCAGCAAAGTGAAACCAAGACAGAAACTCATCTATTCAGAATCATGAATGATTTTAATTCCTCTCAAAAAGCTTTTGCACTTACCAGGGTGACCAAGTAAAAACTGTTGACAAAGGAATCATACTCATAGAAAGAATAATTATCCAGAGACCAGAAAGCATTACATTTACTGAAACACAATGAATGTACTACAGCTGACACATAGCAGAGACCTCCAGGCATGGGGGACATCCAAACTAACACTTAAGTTCAGAGCAGTAATGTGCTTCTGATGTGAATCTCCTAACTTCTCCACTTACTGTGCTTCAGTTTGCATCACAGTGAGGTCTAAGAATGCCTGTGCAGCTTTCCAAGTAAACTGGCAGTGTACACCTATCTGTTCTGACCCTTAGTGGATGTTGGGTTCACAGGAGCAGATGAGAAATACAGTAAACCCTCCAATATGATTTAATAATAAGTGAAATCCTGGAAGTAGCAGTAAATATGGTAAACATGGGTTAGATTTAATTTTTCAATAGCCACCATGCCAGTTCTCAAACTCCAAGGAGGGGGGATGTTAAATGAACTAAACAAAACACAGAAGTCCTCAAAAAGTTATTGGGTGGAGGATTGTCTTTTGACTGGAGAGCTAATGGCTCTTGAGGGGCCATTTGGCCCTTGATGGCTGGGCCGGTGCGGGGATGGAGTGTTCTTTTGGGCTTTTTTTGGTTTTCTTTTCTCCTTGTTACCATTTTGTTACTGTTTGTTCTTTTATATATATGCATATGTACATAATTGTTGCTTCCTTTTTCTACATTTTTTGACCAAAAGCCCCTTGGATTCAAAAGGTATAATAAAGTAGATAAGGAGGTGGTTTTTTTCCCTTTCCACTCCAGGAAGGTTCCCAACTTCCCGGGAATGTATTGTTCTAATCTAGGGCAAGCTGGTAAAGTAGGGGAAAAAACCCACGATGTCTTGAATCCGTGAATAATGAAGTGCAAAGTAGTGAGGGATCACTGTAGCCCATAGTAAAAACATTGTAGGGCATACACTGCAGAAAGCCAGGTCTTCAGCATCAACAATTTCACTCCACAGACTGTTCTTACCAAGCTACACTACTCGTAAATGGGAATTTAGGTGCTGTAGGCTGCAGCAATTCCTGCTGCTCTTCCACTCCCTTGATGTGCTTTACCCCCTTGAAAACTTATGCAGAAGTATATATAGGGAAAGAACTGAGAGAAGTTACGTAGCTTCAAAGGAAAATTAATCATAAACATTATCCTCTTTAAGATACGAAATGATGAAAATATTTCATTTCAATGCTCACCCACCAATAACACCAAAATAGTATAAATGAGCAGAAAAATAAAGGTGAATGGTTATGACATCCACAGTAGCACAAACAATTTTTTTTTCATTGCTTTTTTCATCCACCCTCTCGTCTGCTATTGTTTTTTCCCCAGCTCTCATATCTCTAAACTTGATGGATTTGGGGTTTATGCTATTGTAGCCTTCCTACCTGCAAAGTGGCTGTAATAATTTGGGAAAGCACTCATCATCTAAAAGGTCCCAATTTCTTCAGCCTCCAGACTCAGTTCTGATTTTACTTTCCTCCTGGACTATTTAATTGATTGACTTTCATTCTCTACAAGCTAGTTTGTTCAACTAACTCCTGCTACTTTGCACTCCTAATTTAACGTCTTCTGGTCTCCCCTACAATGCAGAAAGCAAGCAATTCAGCAAGATAGGTGCTCCGGCTATTCCTCAGTCAAAACCCAGAGAGCAGCTGTGGGACATATTCCTGCAAAGGTACAATGGAGAAATGTGACTTTTCCTGTCACAGTACACACACTGCTCAGTACAAAACAAGTGTTACATACCTTAAAGTTCATTTTTCATACTAGTCTAGTGATTGACACCAACTCAAATTAATGGATATGAACTAATTTACTCAGGAGTAAAGTTGGACCATAGGAACTATATTAAACATGACCTTAAGCTGACTTAGTTAAAATATGTAAGTTAATATGTTTTTATTTCAAACTGATATGATAGTGCTCATCCTTTACAAAGGTCACTGAAACATTAAAACCTGTTTATTAATATCAAACAATAAGTTTTAATTAATTAATATCAAACATAAGATTTTCAATTGAGCAAAAACCAACAGAAAACTTTGAAATTATTCCCAGCTACTGATGACCTGCCAGATCATTTTCCATTAAAAAAAAAACCGAGCAGTGACTATAATGAACTACTAACCTGCCTAAAACCATTTGAGGACCCTCTGGTGTGTTTTGTACTTACAGAAACCTATTTCTGTCCCTCTCCAAACATCTCTCCCTACTCTTCGTGTTCAGCCCATCCCCCTGATCTGCTTGCAATACTGTAATTCATTCAGGCTTGCCAACAACGTGTGCTTTAATTATATAACTTGAAGAGAGAGAAGGGGGAAAAGAGATCACTCCTCCTGATGTAGAAGATTATTCTTTCCCTTTCTAGTGGATGGGCAAAAAAAGTCTTCTGAGGGCAATCCAGGGTGATCAGGGAAAAAAAAAACAAACTGGAAAAATGCATCCAAGCAATACCCTGTGATAAATAATGGGAGTGCAGCTGAGGGGGAGGGAATTATTTTTTTTTAGGAAACATTAACTCAGCATATAAAGTAAAAATGACTCTTTTATGTAAATGTGTGTATCTATGATATATGTATGCATTATACATACAACCATATATGTTAACATGCACATTGCCAGGTTTTCCTGATCCATCATATTATCAAGAAAATCTATTACTAATAAACATTCATAATCACGTGCAAATACATACACATATATCCAAATATTCAAATTAGTGCCTATATGCACACACTTACACATGCACATACAAACACTACGTACATCGTCTGTGTAAGGATATAGCTATACAAATATGCTGCAGGATTCACACAGAACCACACAGTGCTAGCATTATGAAAAGCAACAGAAGCTGGATCAGCTCTTCTTCCAGGGAAGTCTGTGCTGAAAGCTTTGCTGAACTCCATGAGAGCAGAGCAGAACCAGAGCATCTAACAAGGCATCTGATCGCATACAGCTTACCCATAAAGTGTATATATGCATAAACCACCGACTTATTGCATGCCAGAAGAATACACATCTGCATATAAATCCATAAATCTTAAACACAGAAAATATACACTAAGGCTGTAAAAATTCAGTGTGCTAGAACTCAATGGGATGCTCATATTGGTGCAGATGGGGTGGATATTGTTTGAGCTTTTGTGTGCTTTTGGCTCTACAACAGGCAAAAGGCTGACTGAGCCTCGCTCTCTAGTTTAGTATTTTTACTTAAACAGTATTCAGATGAGTACTGAACCTCTACTAAAGTGTGGAAAAAACCTCTTTTCACAGAATCACAGATTACTATGAGTTNATCAACAAGTTCAGTGTTTTTTACAATTTTCATGTCATTGCAGGTAATAAAATATACACACTGTTCTCTTTGGATCTGTAAAAGCCTTTTCCTCTACTACAGCTCTAAAGCTTAGTTCACATTTTAATACTTCAGACAGTAGCTTGTCTAGCTTCTTTTCCTTCCTTCCTTCCTTCCTTCCTTCCTTCCTTCCTTCCTTCCTTCCTTCCTTCCTTCCTTCCTTCCTTCCTTCCTTCCTGCCTTCCTGCCTTCCTGCCTGCCTTCCT
>WEKX01021597.1:55534-75665 GCA_013390025.1 Pitta sordida
CATTAGCCAATTTCCAGTCTTGTGGTACATCACCAGTAAGCCAGGACTGTTGGTAAATTATGGAGAGTGGCTTGGCAAGTTCATCTGCTAATTCTTTCATCACCCTCAGATGGATCCCATCTGGTCCCATGGACGTATGAGGATCCAAGCCACTCAACAAGTCTCTGACTACCTCCTCCTGGATTACTGGGGGGTTATATTGCACCCTGACCCATCAGCCCACTAGTTGAGTTGTCCTGTAGGCAGCCTGTCTTACTGGTAAAAACAGAGGCAAAGAAGGTAGTAAGTATTTCCGCCTTTTCCTCATCTCTACTTACTATATTCCCCTCTGCATCCAATAAGGAATGAAGGTTGTTTTAGCCTCTCTTTTTACCATTGACATACTTATAGAAACATTTCTTATTGTCCTTAACAGAAACTGCTTGGTTGTGTTCCATCAGGGCTTTTGCCTGTCTGGTTTTTCTCCTGCATGACTTGATGACTTCCTTAAACTCACCCTGACTTACCTCCCTCTTTTTCCAAAGGCTGTACATCCTCCTTTTTTCCCCTAGTTCTTTCAGGAGCTCTTTGCTCATCCAGGCTGGCCTCTGCCCCTCCGACTCATTTATCAGATTATACAAATGTAGACATTTACTCTGTTGTAATGTATTTCAGTCTGTTCCTGAATGTATGAAACATTCCATGCATTTCAATGTAAATTAATGAATTCATAATAATTCACTGTAAATTAATGAATGTACAAATTTTATTTTATTTTATTTTAAAGCCAGATACAGCCTATCCATTGCAGGATCATATGAACTTTATCCCTCTAGCAAGCCTGCTCAGAAGAAAGACTTGCATAGTAATTCCCAGATGGTGAAGAATCGTTTTTATATTTCACTTAAGGACTGAAATTGGGAAATTTCTCTTTCACACCTCAATTTCTGTGTCGCTTGCACTATTATACTGAGCTGTATTATAGAGCAAGAAGCCTTTAAAATATGTAAATTTACAGATGAATTTCTGAACAGAGAATGGTCGTACAGACTCAACAGATTCCAAAAACAGAAAATGTCAAAAGAAAGGAAACAGATCAAAACACTGGTTTTGACATTACTTTCAATTAAAGCTGCATCTGTGAGGTCCACATACGCTTGGTGAATTTTTAAGGAAAGGAAAGACATGAAGGAATTATTTTATACTGGATGATGGAGGAATACCAAATAAATGGCAAGCATTATTTCAGTACATTAAAATCTCCTCTGATACTAATTTCAGAAGATCATTTTCACTGTCTTCATCCCAAAGTAATGGTATTCTAAAAGGAAAATCTGACTTCCCAAATTTTAGAAAAACCATCCTCAGAAATCTTATGAATTTGATGAAGCAGAATATTTCCTCGTTCTTATCGTACCTCCAAACCTTGTCATTTATTAAGACTGTCTATGTCAAGAAATGTATTAATTGATGAAGATTCTATTATTTCTTGTAGAATATTCTGTGGCCATTACAGACTTTAAATACCTGTTCTTTGTAGAGAAAAAATTAGTGAGAACAGAACTGTATGTTTATGCAGAACAGCTCCCTCAGTACTGCATGGAAACTATGTATTTTAGCGTTCAAACGAGCATTTAGGGTTTTAAGCAGAAGTTTACACACAAGTGTCTGACCATTTCTTTTCTATATATGTTTCCAGCATGAAAGAAGCCTGTCAGCTCACGTTAAAGCCTATATTTTGAAAGTAAAAGGAAAACAAGCCTTGTGGGCAGAAGAAAGTGAGAACAAAAAGGAATGTTTAAAAGTTAGATTCTTCATGGAATAAGAAACTTTCAACAGGGAAAAAAACAAAACAAAACAAAACCACCAATGCACCCCTCCCCAAACAAACTAACCAAACAAAACAGCCCACAACCAAAAAATCACGAAAACCAAACAAGAAACTCACAACCACAACATACTGCTAACCCCCTCTCCAATCCAATTTTTAAAACAACTAAATAAAAATATTAAAATCTTATTTATCTCTTTGTGATTTTATATTTTTGACAGCGCATGACTCTTAAAAAGCAGATTTTGCCAAGTGTCATCTTTGGTGAGAAATTATCCTAAGGGCCTGCTCCACTTGTCACATTATTCCTGTGCCCTGTTGCTATAATATACATTTTCCTTGCCAAATGAACCCCTGAGCATCAGTTCGCATGAGTGGCAGGAGTTGCCTTGGTTGGCTGTAAGATTACCTTGCCAACATATTTGACCTAACATCCCCAACTGGAGTTGATATTTGTGGAGTAGTTACTCAGGTTAAACTCCTGATCAGTATTTCAGATTTTAGAAGTGATTGCCACAAAGTAGACCTGGAATTATGAGGAACCTGGATTCACCTGGAAAGGCAAGTCTCAGACAATTGTATTTTGGATGTCACACATGGTGAAAGATCTGAGCATAAGGCCAACACTTCCACACTCAATTTAGCTATGACCCATCAAGGAGACCAAAAATCTACAATATGCATAAAAAGGTGGCTAATAATGCATACACACGTACACAGTCTTCAGCTGCTCAGGACACCGAACTTCCCAAACTGCACCATAAACACCCATTAACATGATGATATCCATTAATGCAGCCAAACACAACTCATTTGTCATTTTCTGTTGCAAAATGGAGTCCCACAGGGGTCAGTGTTAGGCCCGGCACTGTTCAACACCTTTATTGACGATATGGATGAGGGAATTGAGTCCATCATGAGCAAGTTTGCAGATGGTACCAAGCTGGGGGCAAATGTCGAACTGCCGGAGGGTAGGAAATAGAAATATGGGCAGACTCCTGTGTTCTTCGCTTTGGACATAACAACGCCATGCATCACTATTGACTGGGGAATGAGTGGCTGGAGAGTGGTGAAATGGAGAGGGATTTAGGAGTAAGGATTGACAGANATGAACCTGTATGAACCTGTATGAACCCATGTGTGAGTATGTAGGATGGGGAGGGGGGACAGTTCACATTCTTATCTGTTGGGGGATGAGCTTCACAAGAAGGACTGAATTTAAGTAATTCCATAGTAGGGGAAAACTCATTTGTTTCTGTTTATTGCAGGACCTTTTTATCATTTTACTTGCATAATCTTAATTCTGAAGTAAAATATTTAAAATCAGAAGAAGAATAAAAATGTTATCCAGCAGTCAAATTTTATTTTAGCTGCTTGCATCTTAACTTCCACATATATACACACATACACGTGTGCACGCGCACACACGCACACATATATTTATTTATTTCCTTATTCATTAAGAGGTGCATTTTGGTGGTTACGTTGATGTCTAATATGTTGGGAGACATTGAGAACTTGAAAAATATGTTTTTTTTCATGTTCTATGCTTTGCATAGGTCTCCTCTTGGCTATGAAGATGCAAATCCTTAAGGCTGCAGCCTAATATGAGACACCCTGGCTATATAAGATTGCGCACAGTAAAGTAGAGATCAACAGGATACAATCTCTACATACTACAAATTACATGTAACACGTAATTTCTCTTACAGCGGTGGCTTCTATTCTACCTAATCATTTATCTTCCTCTGTAGGTCCAAAGCAAGAAGAATCTTTTTTGACCTAGAAGAATAGACAAGGCAGAACATAAACACTTGGTACAATCTGAATGAGAGGTAATATTGATTAAAATTATCAGATAAAATAAAATCATGATAGAGGACAAAATACATCCCAAACTTTTATTTTTATGCTCAGGATTTTGGTAACGAAAAATTGGTGTAAGCACAAGTCTTCTTTGACTCCCACTGAAGAATGTTGAAGCTACAGAGGTCACTGAACTCTGATGCAATTCCAGAGTTCCCATATAACTCCATGTTAGTCAAGAATAGTTCAGTCAACTTAGCAGCTTTGGAGGAGTATAAAAGTATGTTATTGAAGCACTGAATTTCATGTTGCATAAAATGCAGTGTAACATGTGATACAGAAGTTTAATAAGAACAAAAATTCATTTACCAGTTCAATTTAAATAGAGTTAGAATTGCTTTATTTCTCCCTCAATTCAAGAATAATAATTTTTGGCAAATATTTCAAATAGTACAGTATGAAATTGAAACAGAATGTGAAATTTTTGCATGAAGTTATGAATGCAGAAACAGACTGCAGAGTAAGAGCCCAAATATGACCTTATTAGTGGAGTTCATGCACGAGAAGAGCAAGAACTTTGCAAACACTACGCAGAAATGTACTAAGGAGATAGGAATGGTTGGGAAATTAATGAAGGTGGTAATTAGCTGAAATAAGATGTATAGATTTGTCTTTTACACATAGTAATGTTGTTAGCAGTTTGGGACACTTGCTCCTTTTTCTTTCCCTTTTAAGGACATTCTAGTCTCTGCATGGCTACTCAGCTGTTTTTGCATGTATCTGACTGTAAGTATTGCTGAAATGGATCTGAAGAAAATCATGTCTGATATAGAATTTAATTATTTTTTACAGAAAGACCATTCTTTATACTTGAAAATCCATGTGAAGTTCATACCTTCTCTTTCTTGGGGGAAAAAATAAATCTATATGGCAGTGTGTATGCCCAAGTATAAACAGTACATCCTAAATGATGCAGAAAAAATCTGGTTGGTCTGTAACATTTTACCACTGAAAACTAATAAAAAGGAATGGAAGTGTGGGGTGGTGGGTTTTTTTGTATGTGGGATTTTTTGGTGTTTTTTTGTTTGTTTGTTTGTTTAAGAGTGACAGGAGTATGGGACAGTAGAAACAAGATAAAAAACTAAAATTCCTAATTATCATGTTTTCAGCAATCTCATTCAACATTTCGGTTCAGCCTGTCCTTCATGATAAATTAAAATCTGAATTAGTCTAACTGTTAACACACTGAATTATCCAAAAAACCTGTATGTTCCAAACAAGAAAGTAAAATAACCAAGGCATTATTTTTATAAGTGGCGGGAAAATTAACTGAGGAGAGCAGAGTAACATACAAGAATGATCTTTTAAGTTATTAGACGTTCTAAGGGGGGTGATGATAAATAAGGGAAAGCCGTGATGAAAGAAAGGCTCGTTTCAGCATTAAATCTCCTTTATCTGCCTTTTCTGCATACCGTTGTACACTCCCATCTTCACCAATGTAATAAAATTTTGTAACCAACAGCTATCTAATTCTTAAAAAGCAAAAAATTCTTTAAACCAGGAAATTTTCTCTAATTATGGGTCCAAATCCTCTGCATAAGTAGTTTTTGTATCTCTGCAGAGAATGTAAATGCAAATGAAATCTCCCTTTTATACAAAATTGTTGCAATGATAAATTTACATTGTATTCATACATGAATGCAGTTCCTGCTTAGTTTCTATGTAGTACATGTATTTCTAATGGAATTGTTCTCATTTCAGTACTTGTGAACAATATCCTTTATACTTTTCATATGAGAATAGACATTATGAGTCCATTAATGGACAAAATTTATCCATACAATACTCCAGGGAATTTTAATGTAAATTTGCATGCTTTCCCTAAATATGTGTGTGAACTTGAAAGATGAGACTCTTAGATATAGAGGATGTAACATTTGAGATATACAGATGAACCCACCTTCCATCGTTCACAGACCTGATATTACATATGTGATAAACTGCTTTTGCTGTTTGGGTTCTTTTGAGATAAAAATTCCAAATTCCAAAGAAATTCAAGCTTGCTTAAGCCTTTAGAATCCTAGAAACTATAGAAACTATATCTTTCAGAAAATCTGAAGAGAGAAACAGACACTGTAATTAACAGTAATTATGAGACATAGTCAACATCTTCGAAAAGAATCACCTCTTCAAAAAAAAAAGGAAATCCTCCTTTATTTCAAAGTTTAAAACGAAGCAAAGTTAATTCAGGCCAATGAACTGCAGTTTAACTTCAATAGCCTACATTCTTTAAACAATTTTCGTTCAAATGTTCACTGTTAAAGACCCTTAGAAAGTAACCTGAAAAAACGCTTGAGCATGATATGCAAAAGTGCCTAAAACCTGCTTTCATTTCTTTGAGCTACTGTCTCATCTACCCCTGTCTCTTTCCTCACTCACTCTTTAGTTGCTTAAGCACAGTCCAGTCTTACTGTTCTGTGTATGACTTCTGCTGTATCTCTATCCTTGTCCTTGAACAGTGCTCTTAAAACACCATTATATCAGAAAAAATGAGTGGTGTGGTTATCCTGTAGGTAAACAATGCTAAAACAAAAGTGTGTTGCCAATGTTGACATGTAAGAATGAATAGAAAAATACACAGTAAGGAAATAAGGAAATAAGTTATGTTTTCAGTTAGCTGTGCCAGTAAAAAAGCTGTCAGCCTGCACTCTGATAAATAAATGAAGTGAGGGATAACTAAATTGTAGAGACTAGTTTACATCTCCACCACTCAGGGTAGATGGATCTGTCACCAGCTAGTGGGCACTCTTCCATTACTATTCACATGGCATTGAAGCTCCTCTGTGCATCAAGTGGCTCTTTCAGTGCTAAGAAATACAGTAATGTCTCGCTACTTCGTGCTTCACCTTTTGCAGCTTCAATACATTGCATTTTTTTCCTGTGAAGACATTTTCTGGCTTCCCCCCTCATTCAACCCTTATGGGGTGGGGTGGTGGCTCTGACAGGGCCACTGGCTTGGGGGCTGCTTGCTTATAACAGTGTTGCAAAGCTTAATAAAATGTTTGGGAAGTTTTATAACACTGTCTCAAAGTTATATTAACAGGGCTGCCATATGGAGCCCTTGTCTGGTTCCTGCTTGCTTCTGCTTGCTCCTTACTGCTTGCTCCTTTTTGCTGCTCCTTGCTGCTGCCTGCTGCTGCTTGCTCCTCCTGCTCCGGGCTGAGTGGGTGGGGAGTGGGCCAGATTTACATATACAGACATGCCTCCAGATTCATGGGGTTTGGGTCTTATCAGGCTCCTGTGGAACATTAAATCCATGAATTCTAGTCAGACATTAATATGGCAACTTTGCAACCCTGCAAAATCCCGAAGCCCCTTTAAGGCTGGTTGTAGGAGTGTTTTCCCTTTAACTGCAGCTGGTGAGCACAGGAAGGAGTGCTTTGTCTAAGGCTATGCATACCTGCATATTCACATATGCAGGTATGTGCTGGCAAGTCCAGCCTGGCTGCCTGTCCGTGTGTATGACCCTGTCTGTGAGCAGCTGTGGAAGCAGGTTTTTATACAGACTTTCTCAATGGTGTAATGTTCTCAAGCCGCTGTGGCCACACTACCAGTAATGGGGTGGAGGCTGTAGGGCTGTGGTGCTGGGACGGACACTGGAGAAGACAGAGCAGAGCCCCCCGGCTAGGCTTAGATGGACAAGGGGCATGCGTGACTTCTGTGGGGACATCTAAAGACACGTCAAGACTTATAAACACCACATAACCTCCGCGTCGACTGGACATATTTGTGAATAACTGATTAGGATTTGTGGAGAAATTTTTCACGAATAGCTGAAGCAGCAAATAATTATGCGCGAATAGTTGAGATGCAACTGTATATGAATTGCTACTTCATGGATTTAATTTATCATGACATCTTTCTGGAATTGATCCCCCACAGTATACGAGGGATTACTGTACAATTATTCAGTATGTCTTTTTTTTTTCTATGTTCACGGTATCTGGAAATAGTGTCAGGATTGTATCACAACCTGTCAAAGTGGTGTTTTCATCTCATCAGACTGAGTACATAACATTACATAGCATTGCAAGCCCTGGGACATTAAGGTGTGGATGAAGGCTGAAGATATCTTAGAGTGAGAGGGGAGAGCATTGTGGAGAACACCAAGAACCAAAATTGGTGTTAGCTGGCCCATGCTGCATTTTTGGAACAGTTTCAGAATGAAATCTCTCATGAAATAGACTGCTTACTCTTAGGCAAAGTTGCAGTGATCTAAGCAGATACAGGCACTAACTATGAGTTAAAGACATATGGCTGACCACAGTGAGTTTGGCAGCTTCTATTTAGCAATATAGTTATACCAGGCCTATTTAAGAAAAACTTATGCCTATAGAGAATAGATAACTACTTGAGGAGATCCTGCCTTTCTAGTGGATTGCACATTACTGACATGTGATATGATTTTGGTTTTTTTTATTAGAACTGTTTTTATTACAACCTGCCATATATTTGAGAAAGAGAAGAGATGCTTTTAGTAAGAGTCTCATAATAGAGAAGACATAATTTGTTAAAAAGTGCTGCGGACAAGGAGAAACATAAAAGCAAGTAGAAATTTCTGTATAGAGATTGTGGAGGAGTTTGAAAGTGATACTGTAGAGAAGTAGGCACAAATCTTGTTATTTATGGAATGGATTTGTGCCTGCACCTGTTGCACACATATTTGAAAATATTTGCCTTGGCAAAAGGTAGATTACTTTTTTCTTGATACTTTTACACTAAGAGATGGATGTATAATCTCTTTAAAGTTTGTATTTCCATATTGTTGATAATTTCTTTTAAATGCAGTCATACATGTGTATCTCACTGCCTGGTTTTTAAAAATTCCCAGTTATATTACTGACCATAGCGCATTTTCTGTGCAGGGCAGCCCTAAGGTTTTTTTTCTCTGTTTCAAAGAATCGTTGGGAGAAACACATGTGCACTGAGGAAATGCAGTGCACAATGTGGAGGGACAGGCACAGAAAGCTCGGATAGCCTGAGAGAGTGAAAGTAAAATCTGCTTAATTGGTTGAAAAAAACCTGGTGGTGAAGTAGATGCTAAAATCTAGTCTAGGATTAAGAACACCTTTGTACCTGAAGGAAAGTCAATGCTTTGGAAACTAAAAATTTCCACAAGGATTAGTTAGTCTGATATCTATGATCAATTAAAAGCATATACAAAAGTACACTTCTACATTTAAAAAAAAATGAAGAAGAAATAAACAGTGGCCAATATGACGGAATACAAATGAAAAGAGGATAGAAAAAGTAATTGCACAAGCTATTTAAAGGAATGAAGAAAAATAACTTTGCTACATGACACAAAATGGTTTATTTTGTGCAGATTTCTTATTTCCTTTACACTTAAAATGAACCAACCATAGACATTTACCTAAGGAAAAGTTGCTTATTTTTGTACTGTAGAGTTCAACAGAAGTATGGACTAATGGTTTTATAAGACATCAGTCACACTTCCACAACATGTACTGATACAAATATAAAAGCTTCATTTTAAAGGATAAATAAAGCAACGCTATTATCTAAACAGGTTAAAATTTAACATCCTTGTGGTTTGTGGAAATTTTTTATGTGCCTGCTGCCTTTTCAATAAAAATCAATTATGCCTTAAATGCGAGTGGTAGTCAACATACTACAGACTATAAATTCAATTTCATACTCAGAAATATGGATTAGCTGAACTTGATGCCCTTCCATTGATTTCAGAAAGCAAAAGCTGATAAGGTAAATAATAGTAAGAAGCTCTCTGACATTCCACATCAAGTTCCGGATTTCCATATTATTTTTGTAAGAACTTTCCAGCCACCATAATATCCTCCTTGTGAAATATGTATGATGAATAGATATTATATGGATTGCTGATTCATCTCTATTTACAGAATGGATATTTTGTTTTCATAATGCAAGGTGGGAAGTGAATAGGAAATGAATATTTTTTTTTCTTGTAGCACCATGCAAAGTATATATCATCCAGAGTGAATAAAGCCTCTGAGTAATTACAGAACAGTCTGATTAAGCTCATGTTCTCTAGACTGCAAGCTTTTCTAAATAATGCTTTCAGACATAAGGTAAGCAAGAGGAAACCAGTCTCTTTAACATACAAGAAAATTATAGCTGCTTTAAATTTTAAACGAAAACACCTCTCTCCTCTCTGAGCAGAACATCTGAGACTAAAATGAATTACAGAAAATGCGCTGTAGTTTGAGGGGGAGAGAGGCAATAATGTTAGAATTGGAGGAAGCTGGTTTATGAGCTAAAACTTTGGATTCTTTCTCAGAAAGATCAAGTCATATACAAAAAAAAAATCTTCCCTTCCTGAAATTACAGAGCACTTGGGCTGTAAAGCTTATCTTCTTTGGCTTTCAAGCAGGGTTCAGTCACTCTCCTTTTCAAAAGAAATCTGATTCATTCAGGTTAAATTCAAAAGGTAGCTTAAGTAGACTTAGCCCACAAGGACTTGTTCTTACCTTCTTTCAAAGGCTGATCATTACTTTGACTCCAACTTACAAACACTGCTTTCTTTTGTCACACATCTAGTATGTTGAAAGAGACACTGTCAACTTATTTGGGTCTTTCTCAAGGAGTGCTGAATCCCAAGGAACATCTGTGATAGACATATGGCTACTAAACCCTGTTTGAAAAACCCAAACCACTGCTTAGGACATACTGGCATGAATAATGTTTACAGCACTGCAGAACTATCAACATTTAAAAATCTCAGCACTATGCAACAGAAAATGAGTTTAAAAGGTTCCAGACATGTAATTTGAGGAACTATTTCAGAAAACCCATTGTTTACACATTATACTCTTTCAGCTCAGTTCCATTTATAGCTTCTGCCCGGCTTTTCCCCAGAGGGTCTCTGCTAAATCACATATTTCTCTGGCTGAAGACCACAGTTTTTGATGGTTCACTATAGCAATCAATACTGTCTTCTGCTCTTACACCTGTAAGGACTTAAAAAGCACAGTTTCCTCTCTCAAATATTGTCAAAGCCACAGACTGAACGTGCCATAAGAAAAACCACTGCAGTGGGAACATAAGATAAGCACAGAAAGGAGACATTAACATGGGAAGACACTAATTCCAGGCCTAACAGAGGTGAGATCTGGTTAGCACATCCTGGTTAATGCAGCCGCACATAATTCCCACTGTGGCAAGATGTGAAAAAGGAAACAACTACTCATACACTTATAAGCCCAAGTAATAGGAGCAGCATCTGTGACCACCCCGTGGATATCTGGAAATCAAAGTACGTAAAACTGTATAAAAGGACAGAAGGACAACTCCAGACTCTCCATTGCCAAGAAGCGCAGGGTTAAAAAGGACCAATGGGATGCCATTGAATCTATGGGTGGTGACTGTGTTCTGCTTGATCTCTCCCTCTCTCTCTCTCTCTGTACCCCTCTCTTCCTCCCTCCCTCCTCCTTGCTGTTTCTTTCTCTCTGCCTCACATCTACTGTTCAATAAAATCCATATCATTGACTTCAGCATATGATCTCATTTGCACATTTGGGCAGCGTCTTTCCCTAATCAGACACCACCTCACGGGTAAGGCACTTAACTGAGATTTAGGAGGTGCAAGTGTTATTTCCAACTCTTCTGTTGGCTCTGGCATCAGCTTCTAGGATAGCACCACATCCCATCAATTTGAGATGTCTTTAGTTTGTGAAAGCACAAGTCACTTCAGTTGTGTTATCCTCTTCTGTCATCCTTTGTCATGTGCTGGGGTCATACTGCCCGAGCTGGACAGAAGAACAAACTGATGAAATGGTATTGGGCCAATGGAGAGGACTTCATGCCAAGGATGCGTTCAGAGCCATTGTACCTCACATTTCCCCTGCACAAGATTTTGGATGTGCCATAGGCCTGTGCCTGGTGCCCGACGAGTCACCTCCAGAAGACAAAGCAGTAGATACGCCAACTGCAGGCATTGGGATGGGAAATGGGAAACAAAGACCTCCAGGTGAATCCCATGCTTAATGGGTGAGAGTCATACTCAATAGGGGCACTTGATAAAGTTGGTGGCTCCCTAATATTCACTTACTTAATTCTGATTCTAGTTCTAATACTAATACTGATTTAATTCCTTCGTCAGATTCCTCTGCAGAGTTTATTTCCAGCACAGGCCTCTGTGGATTCTGCCTTTCCATTAACTGAATGAGTTAATTTATACACCAAACTACTTTAGAAATGATTGAAAGAAACTTGCATTATGCTTATCTAACAGAAGCATATCAATTTGTATTGTTATAGATCATTTGCTTTCCCGTAATTTCCCATCTTTCCCTCTGGTCAGTTTTAATGCAAGTCCCAATCTTAAAAGTCACAGCATGCAGCAGTTCCCCAACAGAACCAACTGAAACTTTATTTTAAGGTATTCTGCTTTGGAGGCCTTATTCTGTAAAGCAATATATTCAGCACATGTACCCTGCTACAACACAAGCTTTTAATTTTCATTTAAATGGAGGTATAATTACATGCAGTTCTTGCACTGTAACTGCTGCAAATCACATCCTAAATACGCAATTGTGTTAAATCCTGATTAATGAAATTTCTTTGTAAGCTAGACATTCTCTTCTAGATTTATATAAAAATGACAAATAAATCTAATAAAACAAAAAAAAAGCTACTCATATTTTCCCATACTGTTCTGGTGTAACCAAAGTATATACACGAAAATATGCAGCATTTATTATGAAAATATAATTCTTGTAGATACACTCGGAAAACTGCAAACATTCATAAACATCTCCCTCTTTGGGGAAAGAGAAAAGTGCCATTTAACAGGTGTTAGAATGTAAATGACATCTCATTAGTGACTTCCTTTTGCAGCTCAGAGACAAATAAAACCTTCATTTAAAAGCATTAATGTTGCTCCTAAGGGTTTCTGGTATCATAATGTTTTGGTTTATGATGATATTTAGCCTTTTCTAACATTCCCACTTAATTCTACAGAATAAACCAGCCTTTGCCTTTAAAGTTAAAACTGAAAATAAAACCAGGAGTGGAAGAAGATGACTATACAGCTATTCAAACCTTCATCCCTTACAAGTAAGTTGCAGGGAATTATCGTCTGTGTTAACATGAGACAAAAAGAGCAGCTCATCTTCATTCTGGACACCAGCTGGATTCTAATTTTCCTCAGCAAGGTGTGAAAACCTCTAAATGTTTCTTATGTGTAGTTTTTTTACAAAAGAGTTTCTCTCTATCATGCTCTTCGCAAATAAACCTACCCCTCACAAAACAGCTTTGGAGATGGTGTTAAATTACTTCAGGTGTTACTGAAATATTAATTCAGTCCTTCTGGATTAGGTGATTGCTTCATACCAGTTTCTATTTTACTAAAACAACAACAACAACCACTAACAAAAACAACTAACAACAAAACAAAAACAAAAAACCACACCCCTTCCCCCCCCCCAACAAGTAAATCACAAATACTTCTGTGGTAGCAAGAGGAACTTACATTTGACTTTATAGGAATAATTGTAGTCAAATAGTATATTAAAAATGTGTGTGACTCCTTGGCAATGAGACTGTCAGATTCAAACACCATGCTGATCTGTGCAAAGAGGGTACAACAAAGTGGTGGAAGGTGAATGGTGTTCTTCAGTGTACGTGGGAAGGAACATGAGAATTTCCTGAGCTGGTCCTCAAGGTCCATTTCTAACCAGTCAGAACCACAAAAAGGCTTATGGCCTTCCAGTTAAATGCTTAACACTGTTTGGAGTCAGTGACTCTCTCTCTGGCTGCTGAATAAGCCACTCACTTGACACCGTTTTTTCATTACTCATTTAATGGTTAAGCTTATTCATTTACCAGAGGTTTTACATTTTATGGTTTAACTGTTGGCTTGTGTTACCTATATGTGCAACGATGTACCCATTTGGGATATTTTTCTGAAGATCTCAGAGATTATGGATGACAATGTGTACTTTCCTCCATTGTAAATTAGCTGTAACCACTTACGATAAAGCTTGAGGTGTTACCTAAAAAAATCGAGGTAAATGTATGCAGAAGTGCAAAGGCAGGAAGTAACAGTAAAAGTGGCAAAATAATAGTGTTAATAAAAATGTGATTTATCCTTTTTCACTGTTAGTTTTAATTCTTATCTCTTTTCACAAAACAGTTTACAACCTCAAGGGGAGTATTGTTTTTAGTCAGTCTCAACCATTCCTGGCCGAAGGACGTTGCAATGAAGGGACTGGAGACGGACAGGGTGTTATTCAGCTTTACAACGAAAAAGGGATGCAAAGGCTTTGTGAAAAGACATGCAAGTAACTGACTCTTAGTGGATGGGAAGAGATTAAACTGGCAGAAAATTCTGAATGCTGCAGGGAAGGCAAATAAGGGACTTTATTTACACTTGCTCAGAATAAAAGAATGAATGGGACATTCAATGGCTTTGAAAAGCAAAAATTAACATGATGATTTTTCAAATACATCTGCTTTTTGGAGTTCTGTAATTTGCACCTGTAGAACTCATTATGACACAATGTCATTATATTTTAAAGTAATACCATTTTGAGAATAATGTTGAGCACTTAGATCTGTAACAAAAAAGGCATTGAAGAGAGTCTATAAGCCTGTTTGCAATGCATATGCATAAAGGTAGTCAGTTTTAGTATTTTCTTTTTAGAATTCTAGATTAATCCCACCTATCTCANTAGTATTTTCTTTTTAAAATTAGATTAATCCCACCTATCTCATTTGCTCAAATCTTAATTATTCAGTGAGTTTGTCAAATATAAAAAATTGAGAAAGATGTGGCAGCTTAAAAAGAATTAAAACTTAACAGAATTAATCCCAGTTTTTAAGAGTTTTGACTAAAACTTTTGGGTTTTAACACTTAATATGTGTTATTATCCCAAATTAACAAAAATCCTTACCTTTAACCACAATTTTCCTGTGGCTTTTGTTTGCATAAATAAAGCACCTCACAAAACATGAAGTGTTTCAGTTAGAGCTTTTCAAAGTTGCAACATTTAAGAAACATATAATTATCTTGTGAAATCCATAAAACCTACCATCTAGAAATTAACTAAATTTTCGAGTCAGATCTAATGGCAATATTTTGTTCAGGAATATTTTGACATCTTTCTTATTTTTTTAATCAATATGATTGCATGGAACATTCTACAGTTTGATAGAGCACAATGAAGTATTAGCTAGTGAAAAAGAATTCCCTGAATATCAATCAAAAATAAGTTACAACAAACATTTTCTGAAGTGCACAATAATTGTGTGACCAATTCATTCCATATCAGTTTGTTACTCAGCCTGTGTATCATCTACAATTAATCTGGAGACAGTAGTGAGTAAAGGTACACAAGGTGAGGACTTGTTTTTGTATGACAGTCAGACATAGTTGTGAGAAAATACTCTATTTATAGAGTGAAGAATATTTAACAATAAAGTCAAATGATAAATAAAAACAAATAAGACCAAATCAACGACTCTCCCCCACCCTGACCACATCTTCTGGGTCCAAAAACATGATACTGGCATGTTTTGTGGTTTGCTCAGAGGCTCCATTATTCCAGCAGTGGTTTGGTTTACTCCAGAAGAAAGAAGCATCAATTCGAGACGGAGTGAGGGAGGTGCAGAGCACAAAGCTCTGGCATGATGCAAGGATTTCTGCATTTTAATCTCTGTTCTCTTGTAATCTCCCTCTGTGATTCAAGTCAAACCACTTACTCCTTTTCTGCCACTGTTTCAATTTCAATACAATTTACTTATTTCCCAGGAGAAATGGAATGCTCATTTGTTATATGTAAAGCTGACTATAAAGCAAATACAACTCTCCAACACCCACTCCCTATTACTTTTGAAAATATCTTAAAATATTGGCAAGTAGGGGAGAGGGAGTAGGAGGGTGGAAAGGACAAAAACATATGTGCTCTGCTAGTTCTCTTGCTGTATCAGGGATTATATTGGTTTGCCGGAAAAAAGGCATCTCTCTCATCCCAATGAGCTTTTAATGTCTTTCCTCATCATCCCACATCAGAACTGCTGATACCTTTGTGACTACTGAGGGAAGAGGCCTGTGACTGCTAACCACAAGATCCCTAATCTTGTCATCCCTTGTGGTTCCCCTGCCATCCTCTTTCTTGTCACTGACTTCAGTCAGCCTTTTGGTGACACCTTCAACACCTGTGACAAAGTGCCCCAGGTCAGGTACCATCAGCCCTCTCTTCTGTCTTTTGCCTAAGGTAAGAAGTTTGTTTCCCTTGTCCCAAGGACCAGACTGTAATAAATATTCCTCCAAACAGCCTTAAGATCCAAAAGGTTCTTCGACAAATTGATGTTTATTTGAAAAACAAGAAAATACCACAGCCAAATCAAAGCTAAACTGTTCAAAAACACCTTTCCCAGACTCCCCAGTGGCAGAGATAGGTCCAAACAATTGAAGTCACTGAAAGAAAATCATAAAATTCTTTGCTTGGATTTCCAGAGTCCTGCATCACTCTCAGACTGACAAAGTCCTTGTCTGACCCTCTGTACTCAGATGTCTCTGAGTCCCCAGCGTCACTGTGCTTGGTCTCTTGAAGCTCGATAGATATCTGTCAATTATACTCTTCAGGGTACTTTGATGTGGTCAGGTATGGCCTTACTCATTATCATACCAGGCATGAAAACATCTTTTGTATAGTCAGTAAGATTTGTTCCTGCCATATGCAGCCTCTTTTCTTTGGCCTGGCTTATATAATGTCATCTAGCTGAGTTTAATATTATATTTGCAGTTTCTGTGATTGGTACAGTACTTTGTTGTAATTGCTGCTTTACTCTCACATCAGAACTCAGTTGTATGTGTTTCTTTAGTCTTAGAGTGAATGAATATGCTTGTACTGGCTTCTCAAATATGGAGAATATACATCTTCAAATGTAGTTACTTAATGCTAGGTAGATTTTTATTGACATAGCACAGCATGTTATCTGAAGCTATGTCACTCAGAAGTGCAGAGGGATCATATTTCATAACAGTTCTCAATGAAATACTTCTGTAACCAATGCAATATATACTGCCAAATTAAAATTACTGAAATTACAAGTCTTTCTCTCATGCAATACCTTTGCAGGCAAAGTATATACACACAGAGACACACACACCTTCCTCCCCTCACAGCCCACAAGTAGTATATTCTTTAAAAGAGAGACTTGGTATTCATGGGAAGCTGGTTATTTTAGTGTCATCTTATTTCTGAGACACTAAGAAGAGCCTATATGGAGACTGGTTCTCCAACACAGCAGCTTGTTAAGGGGAGTTGAGTGACATCCCAGCATACATCTAGCTTCCTACTGAGTCTCCAACATCTGTTACTGCCTAACTGCCTGAAATACGTGGTGCTTTCTAAGAAAAAAAGTAAGATTTGTTTTTGTTTTTACACATATGCTCAGCTGAAAAGTGTGTGAGCTGATCCCCATCACATCCTTGGACATCTATGTCATCTGCTCCCATACTGCAAGATATATACTAATTTAGTGTAAGCTTTTCTCTGCTAGCATTTTCTTAAAGACACAGGAAAAAGGTAAATAAAGCTGGAAAAACATCCATATATATACTGTGAACATTCTTATATAGGCAGGAACTATATTGACGAAGGATGTGGGTGTTCTTTCAAAAAAACTTAGTGATGGAAGCTTAACATAGCTATAGTGGGTGATAAATCTTGAGGGCAGATCCCAATTCTGGAAATGGGCACAAAGTTTGGGCTGAAATCCAAACATACTGCATTAAACCTAAATATTTTAAGTCTGTATGTATCAGATAGCTAATTGTTGGATCAAGTCATCATCACTATAAAACCCCATATCCTGGAACTGCCAACTTCAAGTTCAGAATTTAGCAGGGAACTGTCTGGCTCCTGTTCAAAAATACAGTGCAGAAGTTCCTTTGCTCCCAGAATCAGTCCCTAGTGCATGACCACCTTCAGGTAGAAAGCAGCCAGACGGGAACAAACAGTGCTCTGCATTCCAAGTTCTGGAACTACTCCAGATGAATGACGAGTAGGAAACAGCAGTGAAATTTAAACATTAAATGTCACTAAAACATGTATAATGTAAGAAATTATTGAATCAAAACTAAATCCTTTACATAAAACTCAAGGTCAGCCTAATAAGTATAACCTTCTAACCCATAAAAACTGGGGGTTAGTTGATACCAAGGAGAAAGAATAGTACATTTCACCATGCATTCCAGTAGATAAAAAATTTGGAAGTTTGCTCATGCGTTCCAGCTCTAAGATTAAAATCCAGCAAAAACCAGGAAAAAGAATCATGAGATACTGAACATAGTTGTCTAATTGTACTGTGGCTGACATAAACAAAAGATTTAGTGGATAAATCTGTAAGTGTGTTATATAAGCAAACTTGGGGAAACAATAAGCTCTGTGTTGTCTTATTGAATGATACAACTATACATAAGTAAATATAACTTAAAAAATATTTTAGCTAAAACACCCATCTATCACTACCAAAGAAAAGAAAAAAGTGTTTGCTTAGACTATTCCACTATTTCCTATAGACACATAATACATTTAAATAACAATATTTAAACTGTTAGGGTTTTTATTGAGATAAAGTGTGCTCAAGGAGGAGTTTGAATCTGATAGTATGATAGCAAACTGAGTAACCAACAGCAAGTCACTTCAGGATTCAGTGGTTTTTTAGTTTTTTAATTGGTGTCTAGTGCCAATCCAGGTGTTTGGGGCTTATCTTAAAAGGAGGCATAAATTAGGGTTTTACATACATCGCTGACTGTCTATCCCAGCAGTGTTTCTCCCTGGTAAAGCAGGTAGCAAAGTCAAGGGCAAAGGTTTTAAGAGAAGTAAAGCATAGCCAAGGGAAGAGAGTAGAACTACAAAGGAGATGTAGAATTAATACTGTAGGAAAAAGATGTCAGAATTGGAGGAGAGGCAAGAACAAATGCAAAAGAGCTAATGCATTAAGTCAGTTAATGATATGCAAACAGATTCTTCCCATTCACAACTCCAGGCATCTCTGTTTATTGATACGGCCAGTTACCAAAAGAAATCTAATTACACTGAAGTTTGACTGATGAGAAAGCAGACACTCTGAAAAACTATTTGTTTGTTTCAGCTTTCCCATAGGTGATATTCCAAATATTCCCACAAAGCTAAAAGCAAATAAAAACTACCAGCAAAAAGAATGCAAGAAATACAAAATTTAGAGAACACAAATATTTCTGTGATATAGCTGCAGTATACCTTCTCACTGTTTATAATAACAAATAAAACAAAGCCAAACCTGAGTAATTTTAAAATCTATTCTCAAAACACACTCAGCTTTTCTTTGTTTTCCAGAAGACCTACACCATCTAAAGTGGCCTGAAACACAAGCCTCTAAGAATTAATGGGAAGGATTAATACATATTGTTATGACTCAGAGCATTTTATGATTAAAAAAGAGCCCATTTAACCATAATGATTCAAATTCAGCTGCAGCAGTAGCAGGTGAAATTCCCATTGATTTAAGTGAGACTGAATTCAGTCCTCATCTCTTATGCTTTAATAACACTGTGGGCTTGAATATGACAGTGCCTCTCACTTTGTGTTTAACCAAAACAAATGCCTTAAAGGCCATCATTCATCTTTAACCGTCAATAAACTGCTGTTTCATCATTTTCTCCTTACAAGGTGTATCTTTTAATTCAAATGTATTCAATAAAAAGCATTACCAAAGTATATTATATCTAGTTAACCAAATTAAGTATTCTCTAAATGGACAGGTCGTTGATATCAGATGGCTTTCTCAATTGAAGCAGAAGATTATATCTCTGAGGAATTTTTATAGATGACATCAATATGTCTTAATTCTGGATTATTAAATACAGAGTAGTTTTTGGTAGTTACAATAAACAACATAATAATGATAAAAAATAACACCTCCCTCCAAAATACAGAATTAAAAATTAGAGTCTCCTTCTTCACTTGCTTCATGTTTTGCTTTAGACTTTGTTTGGTCACACAGTGCAAAAAATCAAATTTCTTGAAATATGAGTACTCTGCACACCATTTAAGGAAAAAAACTCCCTTTATCTGAAACATGCTAAACCAAATAAACTTTTGGTGTTTGGCTGAAATAAGATGGACATTTTTAAGACTTTATGCAGGCACTAATTTTGACTTGCTTCACTGTTGTATAAAACACAATAGTCACAAATTTATTAAAGTATCAAGATATCTTCCAAGTTGCTCATTTTTACATTTCAGAGACAAAGATTTATCTCACTGAACATGAAATCAAAACCATTTTCTCCTGAGAAGTGCCAGATCCCACTTAAGACAGCTATTATCAGAAAACATTTTCCTGTCATGTTGTGATTCTGATTCTCAAATGCCTCCAAAGAATTAGTCCTGTCTCACATTCTCCTGCATTAATCTGCTCACCTTTATAGGAAGAGCCCTGAGGACAGGTCTTGATGGCCTTCAG
>WEKX01021598.1:10859-37815 GCA_013390025.1 Pitta sordida
CAGAGGCAGTGCGCATGTGCGAGCCGCAAAATTTCGCAAATGGTGGAATCAAAACTGCAATAAATTCACATTGCAAATGCGCGAGATCGTAATGGAGAGGTCGCAATACAGAGAGGATCCACTGTATTGTATGTTGGGAGACTAAGTATTAGAACTGAACAATATGTTTGCCACCAGAAGCGATGCTGAATAGATAGCATTAGCTCATTAGTAACTCAGCTGGCTTTGCAAAGAGAAAAATTATGGTATTTACATCTTCTGTTTATGAAAAATACTTTTCATTTCTACTTGTCTCACCTCACAGTCTAGTCTAAGGAAAATGGTTAATTTTGGCGATCAATTCTAGTTGTTACAGACTAAGTTCCCACAAAACATCTGACCTGGAAACACCTTTGATCTTGTTTGAAGAGCAGCAGCTTGACTTATTGGAGCTGTGTAACATGCTGGATTTTACTTCAGTCAGGCCATAAGTGATTGTTCTCTTGGATTCCCTATACCCAAGTTTCTGATTTCATCAGGATTTTCCAGTAGCCTCTATCTGCCAAAAAGTGTACACTAAGGTGAAACGTATTTGTGTGGAAACGGTCTTTGCCTGGTGCTTAAGACCATGGATTTATTTATTTATTTTATTTTAATGCAGTACTGAGAGTTCTGTGTAGTCTCACTGGACTAACTTGGTCCAAATCTGGGATGCTTATCTACTTTGAGATGACTTGGCGTACTGATTTCTGGCTTTGGGAAATCACATGTCATCTTTTACCCTTTTCAATGTCAGAATTTAATTGATTGAATACTACCATGACTTTACTTTTTCAAAGTAAGAAAAAATGCCTTGCCAGGAATTTAAACTATGTTAGCCATATCACAAATGCTGCCAGAAATGGTAAATCTGACCCAGCAATTGTTCTGAATTTTTGACCAAAGAGGATTCCAGTAATCCCTCTCTACTTCGCAGTTCACCATTTGCAGCTTCAAGACATCATGGGCTTGTTTTCTGCATCTTTCCCAGCTTTACCGTATTTACCGTTAGTTCATGGGTTTTGCTTATTGCAGCATCTCTGTGGAACCAACCCCCCGTGATATCTGAGGGATTACTGTATTTAGATTCTGTTCTTCAGAGTGTCTCAGATTATTTATTTCTTCACAGATAGTTGCCACTGCTGTGTGCCACACTGATGCCTATACTCTGAGTGGTGCTGATCCTGAAGGATGTTTCCCTGTGATCTTGGGACATGAAGGAGCAGGAATTGTAGAGAGTGTTGGAGAAGGAGTAACAAAAGTAAAGAAGGGTAAGAAAATATCTTACAAGTTTTCTGCCTTCCTTGAAAGTGTTACTTTATTTCAAAGTCAAATTGGGCCACTGAAATGCTGTATTGCAGGAGCTAATAAAATGTTTTATTCTGGGGTTTATGCATGTGTAGATTCCTTTGTCTGTGAGATGCAACACTAATGTATTCCATGTGTTCTTGGTTTTATGTTTGAAAGAGCCTAGCATACCAATTTCTTGCTCAAAACCATATCAATATATAGTTAGAAGAGGGTCAGGGTTTTATATTTTTTGAAATGATAGGTTTTGCCTGTTGGTTTAATTAAAGGGCTTAAAGTGTTTAATGATGTCTCTCACTGTTAATTGGAGGTTGTTTTGATTCATGGTAACATTACTATTTTTTCTAGAACAATTAATTTCTGGTGGGCTGTCTGCTCAGACATGACTGAAGTGGTTTATCTAGCACTCTAAATGGTACTACTATATACTGTAAACAGTTTTTAATGGACAAAGGTTTTAAGTGAACACAAGCTCCCATAAAAACAATGACAATCAAGTAATTTCATTTTTTTCAGAAGGCTTTACTTGACTCAGTAACTAGTCACATGATATTTTTTCTCAGGGGACACTGTTATTCCTCTATACATTCCCCAGTGTGGAGAGTGCAAATTCTGTAAGAATCCTAAAACAAACCTTTGCCAGAAGATAAGGTCTGTATGGCTTTTTTTCTCTTTGACACAGAATAGTGTTTGGTCAATGTATACCTGTTTAGTTATCAAAAGTAATTGACAGTTTTCTGTGAAGACTAAAACTCTGCACTTTCCTGTCTTTGCCTTAAGAATTACTCAAGGGAAAGGAGTCATGCCAGATGGTACCAGCAGATTCACCTGCAAAGGAAAGCAGATTTACCACTTCATGGGGACTAGCACCTTCTCCGAGTATACTGTGGTGGCTGATATCTCAGTAGCCAAGATAGATGCTGCAGCACCTCTGGATAAAGTGTGCCTTCTGGGTTGTGGCATCTCCACTGGCTATGGGGCTGTTGTGAACACTGCGAAGGTAAAGGCTGTGGTTGTTGTACAGGCATCTTGGGGACTAGATTAGGACTGTAAACATCATGTACCAAACCTATGTTTCTTCTTCCTCTTCAGCTGATGAAATTTAGCCTCCCTAGAGGCCAGATCAGGCTAGTAGAACCTGATGCCCTTTAGAGGAAATCTTTGTATTCTGCATCCCTTTTGATACCAGCTATATATAAATTATTTTTCTAATTCATCTTTCTCTTGCTGCAAGTCATTCTGATAGTTTGAAGCTCAGGGTGAGACAGAGCTGGTAGGTGCGTGTGCATGAGTCCAGGGCAGGTTACGGGAACTAAGTCTTTGGGCAAAAAGAAAAGCTTAGTACCTAGAGAGCTTTTTGCATGTACATAATTTCTATGTAGTTTCCCTTATCTAAGCGATAAAGTTTCACAGTGATAGTAACTTGCCTCTATTTTCTCCTTTATTACAGACTTCTTAACCTGTGTTTCCCAATCACATGGAAGGATGATTTTTTTTCTGCTGCTTATAACTCTGTTCTTATTCCTAGGTGGAGCCTGGCTCTACATGTGCTGTCTTTGGTTTAGGAGGAGTTGGGCTGGCAGTTATTATGGGCTGTAAAATAGCGGGAGCGTCGCGGATCATTGGCATCGACGTGAAGAAGGATAAGTATGCCAAAGCCAAAGAGTTTGGAGCTACAGAGTGCATCAGCCCTCAGGACTTCACGAAGCCCATACAGGAGGTGCTGGTTGAGATGACTGATGGTGGTGTGGACTACTCGTTTGAGTGCATTGGCAACGTCGGAGTCATGGTGAGTGCAGCCTAACAGGAGTGCCTAGAGAGAGGGACTAGGCAGCTGTCACTTGGCTGCACAGCTGAACAGCAAAATGTGCTGCTTTCTTCTTACAGAAAACATGCCATACTCATTAATTTTTAAGTAGTGGTGATAACTGCTATGACTAAAAAGGACAACTTACCTTCAGTCCTAATTGTCATGAAAGCAGCTGTTACTTCTTGGGTTGAAAAGAGCACTTAAAATTTACAGACTTTTTTTCCTTGATGAGACTTCTTTGAAATCCTGAATTTTTGTATGTTGACAGTTGAAAAATTAACAAAACTCACATAAAATATATTCACAGATTCACAGAATATTATGAGTTGGAAGGGACCCACAAGGATCATCTAGTCCGACTCACCTGTACAATGAAAAGTAAAATCTCAGGGACCACACTGTATTTTCCCTGGTTCCTCAAGTAATTATTTTCTCCTTTGAAAATGCAGAAGTATTACTGAATGTAAGGCTGTATTTCCAGGAATTACAACAGCATTCCTAACTGTCAGTAGCATGGGCTGTGATTTCAGTTTATCCCAGCTCTGAGTGAAAGTTCAGAGTGACTTCTTTGGAAACCATATGGGATACAAAAAGTGTCAAGTGAACCTTTTAACAGTATAAAGAATTTGAACCAATGTAATTTTCAGTGTACTTCTTGTTCCTTAAATACTGATGGTGGGGATTCATTAATTTGGGGAAGGGAAATGCAACCTGTCTAGACAGCACATGAACAATAAACACTCTGCTTTGTCCTGTCTTTCTGTGAAGAGGGCTGCCTTGGAAGCCTGCCACAAAGGCTGGGGAGTCAGTGTGATAGTTGGAGTAGCTGCTGCTGGGCAGGAGATCTCCACACGGCCATTCCAGTTAGTAACTGGGCGGACATGGAAAGGGACTGCGTTTGGAGGTAACTCTCTTCTGGTATGGGGATAAAAATGGTTTACTGTGGGTTAAAGCTGGGAAGAATGGATCACCTTGTTTTTGCTTGTTCAAGAAATGCCCTACTGTCAGGCTGTTCGTACAGGCTGTGTTGACTTTTAGGATATAAACTTTTAAAATTTGTTATTCCTACAGAGTAGAAATTAACATATTAGCACGATAGCTCACATATTTTGAAGAGTTACATGCTATTTAGTACTAAAGGAGTGGTATAGAGAGACTGCTTTATCACCAGGTGAAGGTTTGATTCATACTGGTCCAGTGAAAGGGCCTAGTCTTTGGGGAAATGGGAACTCAAATCAGGATGTTTATGTTGCTCAACCACTAAGCAGATTGTGGGGATAACATGAGAATATATTATAAAGACCTTTAAAATAAAAAGCAACAAGTGCTTGATACACATTTTCTGCTGTTGACCCATAACCACATTGAGATTTTTATAGTTGTTGATAACTTGGGGGTTCAGTAATTACTGAAGTTCATGGAAGTACAGTTATACCTCCTCCATCGCAAGGAAAGGGACAGGCCAATGCCATCATGAAACCCTGACCTCGCAAAGAACTGCAGGTCATTAATATGCAGGCAGGCCACACCCATTGCTCCACCCCCTGGAACTCTGGAGCGGTGCGGACAATTCTCTCCTCCTTCTGCTTGTCTCTCTCGGCACAAGTGAGCAAAGGGAACCGTTTCTGAGTGGCTGCTGCGACCGTGTGGGCTCGCAGCCCAAACTTCATGCCACTGCTCCCCCCCCCAGCCCGGCCCCAGTGCTCACGTGGGGTCTCAGCGGAGCACACAGAAGCGAGTCAGGGTGTTGCAGGTCTCTAAACGCTGTGCCTGAGCCGCACCACGCTGTGCCCAAGCTGCCGGGGGGGTGGAGGGCTCAGGTTGGTATGGGAGTTTCTTTCCCTTTAACATCCACGGGTCCTGTGAGAGAGGGACTGCACTCCCAGACAGGCACCGCCCCTTGGCAGAGCAGAGTCAAACTGCGCATGTCTCAGCCAGCTGAGCTCGCACATGGCTGAATAATATTTGCGAAAAAATTGCTTCGCAAATGGGCGAGGTCGTGAAGGAGAAGTCACGATACAGAGAAGATTCACTGTATTCAAATTTGGAATTAGGTATTACACTACTCTTCATCCAAATAATACAAAACTTAATTGGGTTAGTATAAACATACATGCAAGGGCTAGATGAGGCACTTAGTTCCATGGATTAGACAATGGGTGTTGGATAGGTTGGACTTGATGATCTTTAAGGTCTCTTCCAACTTTACTAATACAGTGATCCTCCACATCGTCACGATCCTTAATTTGCGGGATCCGCATACTCACTGTTGATTTTCCAGTGAGTTGTGGGACCTGGCGCATGCGCAGAACATGCAGAACCTACCGCGAACCCACTCTGTTCATGAATATGTAAATTGGTCCCAGCCAGGAGCCGGTGCGGTGTGGCCGGGATGTGTTTAGTGTAAATGTGTGTTTTTGCATGGCTGGAATTGTCGTCCTCCAGGCTACAAGACGGGGTGACAGGGCTGCCATTGTGTGTGTCTGTAGGTGAGAGCCGGAGGCACCTTCCCCTGTCCTGCGGGGGCTGGCGCCCAGCCATGCCAAGCGATGGGATGGGGCAGGCATCTGCCCCATGCCAGGACGGAGCTGGAGAAGCTGCTGGGGAGGTTACGGGCAGAGGGAACGGGGGCCCTCGGGGTGTCTGCATGGTTGGCATTGTTCTCTGCCAGACTGCAGGAGAACTGTGTGTGTCTGTGTGGGAGTGGGAGGCACCTTCCCTCCCCACCCCTGTGTGCCCACAGTCAGGCAGGTCCCGGGGCCCAGCAGGGCCCAGGGGCCACGCCCTCTGCCCACCTCGGAGCTTGGCAGCCACCTCGCCGCTCGGCACTTGGCGCCCACCCTGGCGCTCACTCCCTGCCCCGGCACTCGCCTGCCTAGATGGAGCACAGCCAGACAACTGAGACAAGCCCTGCTCTCAGGACCATCCTCGAGAGCTTATTAGGGGAGGGGGCGTGGTTACAGGGGTGGTGTACTTGAATACTTAGTCGGTTCGCTATCTTCGCGGATTCCAGGACTCTCGTGAAGAGGGCCAGACCCAACAGCCCGCAAGTAACGGGGTATTACTGTACTGTGATACTGTGGCTGATAGAGATGTCTGGTGTACGCTTTCCTAGGTGAGGGTGGCTCTTACGTTGAACACTGAAATAGCTGATGAAAGATGTGTGCAGTTGTGCATGTTTGGATAATTTGTGCTTTTGCCAGACCTAGCTGTCCTCTTGCATTCCTCACTGCCTGCCTGAATAGGGCAGGAGGGATAAATATGCCCCTCATCTCAGTTCCTTTTCATACTGATCACACAAGTGCCTGTGTAAGTGTTGTATTTTTAATCTTCTAAAATGGGTAGAAAGGAGAAAAAACAAGGCATGCTTGCTTTCTTTCAGGTTGGAAGAGTGTGGACAGTGTACCAAAACTGGTGACTGACTACATGGCCAGAAAGATCAAGGTTGACGAGTTTGTGACTCATACTCTGCCTTTTGACAAAATTAACGAGGCTTTTGAGCTGATGCATTCAGGAAAGAGGTAATATTCCTAATATTCAAAGGTGTAGAATATATATATTCTTGATGAGACACTGTCAAAATACGGGGAGGCTGAAGGGTGACATATACCATACACATTCATTCTGAGATAAAGACACTTTCTCTCAGCATCTAGGAATGTGCCAAACACAGGCAGAGAGTAGGACGCAAGAAATAGGGTACAAAAGTGTTGACACATTTTACATTTGTAAAGCTTATAAAGGGGACAAGTCAGTCTCATGCTTTCAACATTGCTAGAATATTTTTCCTCACAAAAAGAAATCTAAAGAGAATGAAGGAGAATTCACATTAATACATTTTTACAAGTCATTAAGCTGTTTGTCTGTTTCAATAGCAGATTCAGTATACTTTTATTTAGGATTACCAGTACTCTCAGTCATTTGGAGTAATCTTTTCAAAAGCTATTGAAAAAACTTTTTTCCCCTCTACTTTGAACTGGGATAGAAGGTACATATGGTGGGTCTGTACTTCTTCACACACAGCAGTTCCTGCCTCTGTTAAGATAAATGGCAATTTGGACTGTTGATACTGCAGACTTGGGCCAAAGCTGTATTAAACTTTCTAGTGAGACCCAACTCCATTACATATTGATGCGACCCTATTGCTGGTTAGAAAACCTGCTGGATGTGTGATGAGCCTTGCTGCACTTTTAGCAGTGTACTTTGCAAGTACTGATCAACTGTAAAACCAGTGCAAAGTAGGGTGTTCTCATCAGAGCCTATGTTTGCACCTAATGCAGGTAACTGTGTCCATCCATATTTTGGTTCATCTTCAGTGGATAAATAGTTATGAGCATTATCCCCAGAAACCACCACGGTCTTTGTGTTTGATCTCTCTCTGTGTATTGTATATCATGTTCTCAAAAGTAGAAACTTTATGTCATGATTCTTATTTTGGATAAATCACTTAACAGTAACTGCATTTATTACAATTGGAAACACTGCATTTGTGAAAATCTCATCCAGCAGTTGATCCCCTTTCCCCATTACAAACTTCTTTGTCTGTTCAGTGCTTTATTCTTATATATGCATGTCCTGGGAAACTAATAAGGAAAGTTACTTAACGTTTTCCAATCAGCCTAGAGAGAATGCCTGTAAATATGAATTACTTTTCCTGATCAATCTTGACTAGCTATGTATTTTGAAAAAGCATCCATTCTGATTTTATTTTACTGGAGGAGAGACTAAAAAAAATCCAAAGATAACAAGCATTACAAACCTATTTTTAACCAGAATTTTTAATAAATACTGTAAGCATAGCTTCCTTCTTACAAAAGACAGAAGCTAAAATATATCTTGGCAATGAAAGGGAGGAGAGAGATGGGGAGAAAATTGACTTCTTGGTAACTTTTTTCTTCTTCTTTTCCATTTTAAGCCTTCGAACTGTCTTAAAACTTTAGAACCAAATGTGGACCTGGTCGGCCAGCGACATGTTAACTGCCTTTGTATAATGGAATTTTTGATAGAAGAATGAAGCAAATAAAACCTCACCGGGACTAGGAAGAATACGTATTTTAGGGTGAGCATTACAAGTATTAAATAACAAAAATTTGTTAACCACTGAATAGCATTACAGAATTAATCCTGGTTGTGGAACTCCTATTTCTGTACTCATTCCTCAAATTCAATAGTGGCTAACTCAATCTATTTAATAAAAGCTGCTTTCTAAACACAGTGTTGGAATTACTGAGCATTAAGAGTGTGACTATGATTGTTGCGTCTTGTTTTCCTCTAGTGATTTTACAGTGCGTATGTACCTGAGAGAGGAAGAGCATTCTTCAGTCAGTAGCAAATGATGTGGGATCCACTGCAAAGGTAGTTTGCTGAGCACAGCTGGGGTGAGAAGCAGCACTGATTTGCTGCAACTGTGCTGAGAGAGGGGCCAAAACGCCAAGACTTGTCAAGCTTTTGAGTCTGTTCTGTGGCTATAATGGATGTGGCATCCAGCTCAACCTTGAAGCCAACTGGAGACCAGAGCGTGGTCAGATACATGACTTCAGTGTCCAGGTTCACTTGGGAGGTTTTGCCTTATTTCACGTTTGTCTTACTGGCAGGCCTCTTGTGAAAATCATGGCATAGACTTCTCTAGTCCCTTGCTCTAGTAGTGTCCTCCAAGACTTCAGTAGGGCAGATTTTCCATTTTATTAAACATACTGGTAAATTAAGCAAACTAGCCAACACTGCAAAAAACAAACAAGTGGAATTGTTACCTCTAGCCATAAACAGGATCCGTGCCATTGGAGCAAGAAATAGTACTACAGTCTGCCTTCTTCCACTTCACGCCCCTCATATTGCGGCTTCACATCTTAGCGGCGTGATTTTTCAGCATTAAAGGAGGCACCTTTTCACAACTGCGCATGCGCGGCATGGCACTCATGAATATTCAATTAGCATGAATATGCAAATCATGCCTGCACAACTGTGGCGACGGCTCGGCAGCTTGTCCTGTTCCGGCTGCGGCGGCTCCACCGCTTCCTCACACCCCCCTGGGCGTGGCTGGGGCTCCACTGCTTCGCCATCCCCCCCGGCACAGCCACCAAGGCAACCGATACAGCAACACAGTGCCAAAACAGCACCAGGGAGCCGCCTGAGGGAGCAGGGGAAATTTGCATATTAATGAGCTGCCATTGAACATGGAAGTAGGGCTTCGCGGAACCCAATTAAGACCGCGGGTCTGCGATATAGGAGACCCAACTGTATTAGAGCAAGAGTCTGCTCTTGAAGGGTGCAGGGGAACAACAGTACAGAGCATTGTGTGATGAAACCTTCAAGGGTTTGTGAGGGAGGGGTTAAGTCTCAGTTTTAGAGTTGCAGGTTTTCTTAACTCTAGTTGAAGTGATCTGAGTGCATAAATTTCTTTGTATTGAAACCTGGCAGGAGTGTCTCACATCCAGTTAAACACAGAGGAACAGCAGAAAACAGAGTGCAAAGCGGAGGCAGAAAGATTAGGCAGTTAGAGAAGTTAGATACATAAATGTTTTTCAGTCAACCAAGGACACTGATTAAGAGGGAAGTTTCACATTTTAAAGAAGCTTAGTCAAAACAATCGTTACAGAGAACACTGAATGCAAACCCTCATCTTATTAAAAGAAATTCCCTTGCCACTAACAGTTACCTCAAGACACTGCTATACAACTGGCACAATTACATCTTTTCCATCTGTCATTAAAAAGATATCCCTAGAGTATTCTGAAAATAGTTGAGGTAGCTGTGTTTCTCACTCTTTCAGACAGTAAAGGACAAACATGAACACCTTAAGAATTCAATTTTGAGCACTGGAAAGAAAGAAAAAGTGAACTTGTACCAGGAAATTGTACCCTCCAACACAGCAATGAACTGATTCTCAGTACCCTGCAGCTCCAGAAAGGCTGGCTGAAGAAAAATTCTGTAGAAAACTTGTTACGCTGTTCCTGCAAGAGTACTCCGTAATTACAAGATGGTGTCTATACAGTATCATCTCAACATCTTGGCAAACCACGCCCCAGCAGGATCTAACACATTTAAAATACTTGTACTAGAACAGTTGTTCCTCTATGCTGCACAGACTAGATCAAGACCTTGCAGTCATGTCTGCATTACATTATTAAAGAATCTGCATCTCAAAGTGTCTGTGGGAAGCTGGTCTTGTAATACCATGGTAAGTGAACAACAGAGGCTTTTAGTGATACCAGAGCACTTGGATCAAAGACTTGCAGCTTCTTCCTTCCCACCCTGAAGGACTGGTGTCCTGGCCGCTATGTAGCAGAGCTTCCATACTACTTTGTCCAGCAAAGGATTTGATTAAATGGAGCATATTTGAAATAAGTTGTTGAGCAAACAAAGGGACTCAAACAGAAAAGCTTGTACCCCATTTTCGGTGGTCAAGGTACTGTATGGAATAGCATCATCTTGATAATGGTCAGAACTTCAATGGACAAAGATTTTCCACCAAATGACTGTATATGGAATGTGCATATACTCTGCTGGATGCCATATAAAATATGCAGCTTGTCCCCTCTCTTCATGCTGTTACTGTTACTCAACACTATCCATCAAATTTTCTCTCCTTAAATATTCATGTCAAGTTGCAGAAACAGCACAAGGAATTTCCATGCTCTTTTACACGATACTAAAGGGGAAAATACATTACGAATGCATTACAAGTTTTTTTCTGAACCAAGTGCAGGATTGTGTTTTTGGCAAAAGTATATGTAATTTATAAAAATGGCATTAGAAAGTTGATTTAAGTTGAGGTTTCATTTAAATGGATAGCAACTTTTATATAAGAATCAAAAATAGTTAATTTCCCCAATCCAGTCAGCACAAGTCTAATATGTTGCATTCAAGCAAAAGACACAGCTAGATAAGTGAAAAATAGCTTTTCACAATATTTTTATTAGTAAGTTTTGTTCTCGAGGCTCATATGCCATCTCATGTTGAAAGAACTGGTGTAGATGCTAAATAAGCTTTCCACTTACTTACAAATGCTGTAGTAGTATGGACTCAGTATACGCAGTTACCATGCTGAAATTTCAATTTATAGGCAAAAATGCATAGCATCACAGACTGCCTGTATTAAAAATGTGCAGTGCTAAATTTGGTTGTATTGGTGCAACAGCAAAGAGGTATTCAAGTGGCACGTGTGTGAGTTTTAAGGGTGAGTTCTAAATGGTTGCATGCACCTACCAGTGAAGCATGCACTACTGCAAGCAAATCTGGATATAATTGAAAATTCTACGTCTGGTTTTGGATTACAAAAAAAAAAAAAAGTTATTTCGTTAAAAGCAGCTGCAACTTTTATTTCGTAGACCAAAAATGAAGCCTCTCCCCCCAGTCATACACACACACGTAGAAAAGGCAAGACTGTTGTAACCATTCAAGTGAATGATATGGTGGGCAAACCTCCAGGACAGTCATCTCCTCAGCACATCTCATTCAACACAGGTAATTCCACTCAAGTACTACAGTCTGTTTTGTTAAAAATCTCTACACACACACACACACACATATACACATGCACACACACTCTATAGGCATCATTTCAAGTCACTTTACTGCATAATTAATAACAAAGGTAATGAAAACATCACAATGACACTCTTACAGCAACAGAGGTCTGAGGCACTCAGGGCAGAGAAGACATTTTTCTGGCAAATTTGGGAGTACACGAGTCCAGTTCTATGAAGCATTAACCCCTTTCCCCCATCTAAATTCTGCAGTGCCAAGGGGAGCCAAGGGTATGTAGTACTTCATGGTCTTGGGTCTGTGGCACCAAATTCACCAGACACCATGTAAAAGGTGTATTTTAGGCCCATGATTGTATGATTTAATGTCTGCACTGGTTTAAGTATTTCTTGCATTACAGTGGTGTAAGACTAAGTCTATAATGGGGTCTGAAAATTTTTTCCTTAAAATTCAGAAGAAAAAATAAATTCCTTCAGCAGAGACTCCGAAGATGACAGAAGTGGGCTCGGGGAAAAAAAAAGACAGAAGTGGGCTTGGGAAAAAAAAAAAGGGCAGAGAGAAGAGAGGCTTAGTCAATCCACACTCCTTAATATGTATAACAGTTTCCAGCTCATCATGACCCATTAACAGAAAATAAAGGGGTATATATAGGTACTAACATTGCCCACTCTATACCCAGTCTGAGGAAAAAAAGATCAGTTTTCATAGCTGCCCTCCCTAATACTTTTCAAAAGCATGAAACTCAAGTCAACTGAAGGGGAAAAAAATGACCCGTTTAAAAATCATCAAAAGAAAAGAAATACAGCATTGGACATGTTTCATTTTCACACACTCAGACTCGTTTTGAGATACATATATACTTATTTCACTGTAAGTCTTGCAAATCAAATCCTCCACAGTAACTGTGGATGTACCTGTAAAAAATCACCGCACAGTTAACACATGTAGGGATCCCATGAATCATGGGATCTTTTTGGTTCTTTTTTCATTCCTTTACCCAGGCAAATCTGATACATCAGCTTCACCAAGCTTTTAGAGCAGGAGGCTGCCTGCAAGCACTGCTTCTCCAAGGGAGCTGCATATAAAATGGAATTTATTGATTTTCTCTGTAGGAAGCCCATCTTACCAAATCTCCAGTAAGAGAAACAAGTCCTGCCATTAACACAGTGTGTCACCTACAGCCCCAATCACCACAGAAGCCATCAGCAGAGAGATGGGGACAGAAGTAAAGGTAGCCTGCTCTCCAATGTATCTTTACTCCCTTCTGCCCCTTTCTCAACTGATAAACAAACAAGGCCCAGCCCATTAGAACAGTATCTGCAGAAGCAGGAGCAAGTCTTTGGAACTAGAAATGCTTAAAATCTCAGGTGCCACACACAGACCAAGAGTGACAGGGCACACTGAAATTATGAAAAAAACCTGGATCCCAAAACATCAAGTCCCAGTGGGAAAGGTTACCCACACTTTTCTAGCTAATACCATGGCAGCAACAGAAGCAATTGTGGGTCTAACTGGAAGAAAGGTGCTAAAGAGAGAATTAAAGAAAAAAAAATACAGTGTGAGTGTTGCAGGTAGGAGGAAAGCGGGAAGTTCTTTAAATTCTTCTCTGCTTTTCCAGACATTGGGTCAGGTTCTTCAAGATGCTCCTTTTATCTACAATCACTGAGAACAAAGTAAATGATGAAACCTTTCTATTCTGTACTTTTGAAAAAATGCATAGTACAGAGACAAAAAACGTATATATTCATCGTTCAGATCCCCCTGCCCAGCCCAGACTATCACTGGGACATGAAATGGGGATGGATGCTGTCGAGCCGTCGGGTCAGGATCTCACAGCCCGTGTCCGTGACCAGCAGCGTGTGTTCGAACTGGGCTGAGCGCTTCCCGTCCCTCGTCACCGCAGTCCAACCGTCAGGCCACGTTTCATCTTGCCAACCACCTAAAAACAGAAAACGTGACTTTTTGCCAGGATTTTAAGTAAGAGTCAACAGTTCCCCAAAGAGAAATGAAAAATCTGTCAAGCACACAGAATAGGACCAGCTACATGGTAGCAAACAAGAGTAACCATTTTACTGGTAAATTGCTCACCTTCACAGATCATTGGCTCAATTGTAAATACATGACCTGGCTTCATGACTCCAACTGCCTTATTTTCTGCAATAAAACAAACACTCAAGTTAGAAAACAGGATACCTTCTCAGTAAATGAATGAATCCTTGTCCTGAAAGGGTAAAACAGTATTTAGGAATACTGTAAAGTCAGAAAAGCCCTTCTGAGATGACCTGTTCACTTGTCCACTTTTATACATAAAGATTTCCCTTTCCCTTAATTCTTTCTCCCCATCCTCCAACACTGAAACATTTACTCAAGAAGCTTAAAATTAATTGCTGCCCTTCTCTCCAACAACTGGAATTTCAACTCTAGCTCTGTAAAAACACTGAACAAATGTAATACAGGAATTTCTGCACACTTCTATAATGAAAAGTATCATTACAAAAACCCCAAACAATAAAAGAAGCACTTAAGATGTTCAGAGAAGGCTTGAAACTTGTTTCCACTGAGCCACTAGCTCCAATGAATGGTCAAAATATGATAGCAGTTAAGCAATTCCATGATTCCATTCATGAAACACACACTGCCCCCTGATTATTCTGGGTAGTGGGGTCATAATAGTGTCAGAGTGATAATGCTGTGTTCTTTAGCTAACGTAAAATAGCAGAGAATTTCAAGGCATCCAGAACAACACCACAGGAACTTATTGATGTTACATATATGCACCAAAAATATTTATGTGAAGACATATGAACTGAAGCACGGCTCTAGGCGTGTGGTTTGACTGAAGAAAGGCTTTAGCCCTTTTCCACAGTCCTGTTCCACCTGGAATGGCAGCGCAACTTCGATGTGACTCAGCCTGGGAGCTGGAACAGACCAGGATTGCACAGGAGCTGTTACATCCAAGCCACTTTGCTACTGGTGACAATTTGCATCAATTTTTACACACAGATTCCCCATCCTCTTGTCTAACTCTAATTGTGTTAATTTATTAGACTGCCTAAATCACCTACAGGCATTAAAAATCTCAGACATAAACCTGCCAACTAGAACATTTTCCTTTTTACTTAAAGGGATCTTCTCTCAATCATCTGCTGGTACTTTTTGTCTCAACACTTAAATGTAAGTTCCTGAGCTTCTGCATCTGAACAAATTCTGTCCTTTATTCCCTGCAGTTTTCATGGTTTTGATAAATAATTTAAAAGTTTATAAAACAATCTTCTTGCTTTTCAAACTCGTTTCACTGTAAGCCACAAATAAGCCACAGCATTCTTGGCTTTTTTTCCCTTCAATAGCCTTTAAGGTCCTCAGATCTTTCCACCTTGTTTGGCTGTGAATCTGTATTCAAAAATACAGAATTTTGATACCCTTTTACCCCACAATCAACAGATTTTCTCTGTTCTCCAAAAAAATAACTTAGGGAAATGACGATATGAAAAGTCAGGAATCAATAAGCTGTAACCGTAACATGTTAAAGTTCATTAGGAGATGGGAAGATGGAGGCACCTATCAAGTCTAAGGGGATAAGTGTCCAGTCAGGGAAGCTTTACAGATTTACTCTACCCTTAGTTGTCCACTGGCACTTAGCCTTCCCTCCTGTGCCTCTGTGCATGCTATTTCTTAGTCCTACTGGAAAAATTGATATGGAGCCATGGATATTTCCAATGGCCATGCTGGGAAAATGGCCATTCCTCTTCTGCCACGCTATATAAAGAAGCTTCCAAGAGCACCGGATCACAACACTTACATGAAGAAAAGTCAAAAAACAGGAGCCAGATTCAGATACAACACTCATCTATACTATTCAAAAAGTTTTTTATTTACATCAGGAAGCGGCAATAAGTTTTTGCTTAGACCTTCTAAGGAGACAAACATTTGCCTGTTCATGTCAGACAAGAATGTCCGAGGGAATTTGGTTAAGAATTCAGGCAAAAACTTTGAGCATTTAACCAGTACAGATGAGAGCTAATACTAACCTTTGGTAAAGGCACAGACTATTCCATTATGTAATATATTCACCTTATTTAGGCTCAGAAAGGATGCTATAGTCCAGAGTTTAAAAAAAAAAAGTACTTCCCAAGTGCCAAAATGCCAACCTGATGTCTGTCAGGCAACATGCTACTTTAATAGAGTATAACCAAGAGGTAAATTGAGTGCATTCACTGAAAAACACTTCTTGTGTACAGGACAGCACAAAGGGAATGAATACTCACTGGCATAATGTGGCACATTAGGGGCTGTATGGAAAAGTTTATGGATTCCATGACCACAGTAGCTCCGAACCACTGAAAATCCATTTGCTTGCGCGTGCTTCTGAATAATGTTTCCCAGTTCTCTGTACCGAACACCAGGTTTTACTGCAAAATTAAAGAAATACAGATGGAAATTTAGAGAGCTTTCTTTCAATATAATTAGCCATCAAACACCATCTCTGTAGCACTCATGAGTTGTATGTCCATCTGTTCTAGCATGCAACTTCCTATGATCACTTCATCCACTAAGTATATAAATGAGTGCCATAACCTGAGAAGAGGTCATGATATAAATGTTATAGATGTTAGGTTTTAGTTGGATTATAGGTTGGACTTGACGATCTTCAAGGTCTTTTCTTCCAACCTTATCAACATGGTGATACACTGTGAGGGAGGAAATGGTCTCATATAAAAGAAAAACAAGAGAGAAGAAAACTCCCTTTTCACATGAAAACTACTTTCTTCCTTTCATGGATGCAAGTGGTCACATTAAAAGTATGTTGAAGTTTAAAATTAAAAACAGCAAAAGACTTTCAGAGTACTTGGAAGCTCTCACAGCCTGAGCTGCAGTGCTTCTTGCCATGAATGCATGAACTATATTTTAATGTACAATTATCCCTCTACTATTATGTGAAAAATGTACCCAAAGGACCAAGAATGAGGGAAAAAAAAAAAAAAAGAAAAACAGGTTATTTCTATTCTTAGACAAGATTCTCAGTGACAACTCTACAAGAAATAAGTATGTTCATATTCAGGACTAACCTTTTTCACAAGTCCTTTAGGAAATGGTAAAGGGTTTGAAACACATGAAAACAGTGTGAGAAATTCACTTTGAGCATTTGGACAAGGCAGTAATAATACCATAAAAGCAATAATGTTTCATCAATCAGCTAATGAAGATCATACCAAACACAAGCTTGAGCCACTAAAAATTAAAAATCATGTAAATGCTTTTTCAAGACCATTCAGAACCTCCTGAGTATAGGCTGTTCCTTCAGGAGCCAGATGTTGCGTGGTTTTGTGGAGCCATCGTAAGCAGAGTTCACATAAAGCTAGAATTTTACATTAAGAAACCATTTAGTTCAATTCTCTGCTAATATAAGAAAGTACAACTGAAACCCCTAAGTCAAATTTACAGAAAATAACAAGAAATTTAGATTACTGGAATGTGTATGTTTCCCCCAAAATTAAAAAAAAAAATAGAAAGGAAGAAGTCATGATGGGTAAGAGATTAATCTGTTGGTTTTGTACCATCTCCCTTGGGCCTGACAGTACAAGCAACTCATTTCCATGCAGCAAGGAACCCTCTGCTCTCGCTCATACAGCTCTCCTTGTTAGAGCTCTGCTGGTCCAACACCAAGAAATTATGATGATTTAAGGAGGGGAGAGGTGACCCTTTTTAACAGTTGAGACACTTACTGCCAGAGTTCCTGCTCACAGGCAATGTCTAAAACCAATAAAACCTGTTACAGCATCTAAAAGGATGTTAAAGAAATGTACAGAGAATTTAAATCTCATTACAATAAACACAAAGGGGAATTTCTGTCATAATTTTTACATCAAAGCCAGGATACAAAAGATAAGAGACAACACACATAACACTTACTATAAAAATAAAGGTACAGGATCAAAGATAAACATTGTTCTGGTTTAGCTCTGAAAAACAAAGTGGCCATTTCAGAACAGCCATGCCACATAAACAGATGATCTGTATTCCTCACAGATCAACTCTGCAGTATTTTTTTTGGATCATACAATGGATACACAAGACATCATTCCTATGGATTTGTGCCTTTTCAGCTTGGCTAGCTATCTCCAAATTATGTATTAACCAAAGTTATGTTCATATAATTTTTTTCCCATTTACTTTTGATTAAAGGCAAAGTCTTCCTATATAGCACCATAAACTTCAGCCTTTAGAGGCTGTGAAATGACTGAATTTTATTGGGGATTTTAAGAAGCTGCAGGGTACAAAAGGTACAGATGATACAAGTATTTCCAGGGACTTGGGAGATTTTTGTTTTGTTTTCAGAAGTTGAACATGACATTCTCTAGTTACCTTTCCTATCTCATGGTATGCCTGGATGCAACTGTCCTGAGTCACAACTGAGCAAGACAGTTAAAGTTTTGTGGGTACTGAAGGATATGGATCTGTCATCTCTGGCACACTCTCACAGCTGAAAACCAGGAGTTTGTAACTCACTTTATGAAATAACCATGGGGTTTGGTAGGGGTAAAGACATCTGTTTCAAAGTGTTGAAATGGTGTTTTACCTTACTGGTTCACTGTGAAACACTACACAAATGATAAAAGTAAGGTTTTCCAAAACACACTTTGCTTGTCACATACTCTAAACTGCTCTGATCAAGGATTCATCTACCTAAGGGTCAAAAGAGGCTGTTTCCATGAAAGTATCATCATCTGTGGTTCAGCTTAACATCAAGTACATTTTTCTCATCAACCCATGCTTCAAACAGAAGTTGCAACCACTGCCCACAGAACTTTGCCATGTGAAGGATCACCATATTATACAACATCCATCATCTGCTGGTGACAACACACCAATGCTTCTGTGTGCTGCAACAAAGATCACTCTGGGCGGTGGCAAATACAAGCAGTCATGTCTGAGAACCAAAACGTTAATGCTTCAGGCTCTGGTGAAAGGGTTTACCTGCATCGATGGCTTGCATTAGGCACTCGTACGTTGTTTGGACAAGTCTCTTTGCACCCTCATCAACTTCTCCAACATAAAATGTCTCGTTCAGATCTCCATGATATCCATTGCGATAGACAGTAATATCCACTGCAAAGAACACCAAACATGTTGCAATATTAGGACTGTATTCCTCACTTCTTGCCTCTTGATTTGTGAAAAGACTAACACAAACAGGTAAAAAATTCTCATTGTGAAGTCAAGATTACTTCACAAGAATTTCAGACGTAGTCTTCCAGCAGAATCAATTCTCTCATGCTTATCCTGTAGATTCTATGGAATTAACTAATAGGATAGGGTTTCACTGGTCAGTGGTTTAATTAAAAAAAAATAGGGAGGGGGAAGGGAGGAGAAAAAAATTCCCCACCAATGCAGCACAGACACAGCAAGCTCACAACTGGTATTCCAGGAAAGAGAAGATCTTTGCTCCGTGGTGATTTACCTCGTTAATAATTCCAGCACTAATGGGGGAAATTAATTTAAAAAGGTATGTAATCATGTTTCTCCATATCAAGTTGACTTCCTGTGGTAGAATGGGTACTTTGGTGCTTATAAGTCTTTTGTCGATTGTCTTGGCAGATCTACTAGCTGCTAGAGCACCAAATCCACCAGAATAGTTATTCCACTGCTACTTACGAAAAAATCAACACACAGACCCCCTCACAGATAAACAGATTTGAACAAAACTGGAGTAAGCAATAATGTTTTAGGAATATACTATAAGCCACTGAAAAAGACCAATATAACCTTGATAGAAAAATGTGGGAAAACAAAACAGTAAATCTCTACTGCTGGCAAACATGTCAGAAAGAAGTTAACATCTCATGAAACAAAAATGCCTGTAGTGGATGGATATATGTGCAGGGTTACACCATATCTCTGCAAGGTTGTGTGGGACTACAGGAATATTTGGCCAGTGTACAGATCTGGTGGACTGTACAAAAGTCAACACCCTGGCAACATATGCTGATAAAACTGCTTATCAGAGATCCTTAGCACAGAGTCCAGACTACTTGTTGCAAAGGGTCTACCTCTATAGGCCACGTGATTACAAGGCTTTTCCTTGATGCCACCAGATTTGGCCAGAACGTCTCACTTTCTGGACAGACCAGCTTTGTTAAAGGATCTGATTCCAGGGAACAGTATGATAACAAAATGTTAGGGGGCTGGACTAGATATCCCCTGCCAGTACCCTCTAGATGACATTTTCCTGTGACTCAAAAAACCTGTTTTGTATTTTGGCATGGCTTCCAGCAGGCCCAAAAGTTTTAAATAAAGAGAAGGATGCATATTTTCCTAGATTTTTCACCGGTTACACTCCCTCCAAGGTACTTTTTCTATCTCTTTCTTGTAACCAGTTTTGTTCCTTCTTTTAAAGAGGCTTTTGAGTCACCGTCCTGCCAAAAGGAAGCCTAGTTCTTTCTCATCAAAACAAAGCACAAGGCTTCGAGCCTTGTGATCAAATGCAGGGATGAAGGAATTTGGATTGTTCAGTCTGGAAAAGAGAAGGCTTCAGGGCGACCTAACTGCAGCCTTGCAGTGCCTGAAGGGAGCCTATAAAGATGGAGAGAGAGTATTTACAAGAGCATGTAGTGACAGGACAAAGGGGAATGGCTTCAAACTGAAAAAGAATAGGTTTAGATATTAGAAAGAAATTCTCTACTCTGAGAGTGATGAGGCATTGGAACAGGGTGCCCAGAGAAGCTGTGGATGCCCCATCCCTGGAGTGTTCAACACAAGGCTGGATTGAACTCTGAGTAAACTGGTCTAGTGAAAGTTATCCCTGTCCACAGCACGAGGGTTTCCACAATCTTTAAGGTCCTTTTCAACACATATGGTTCTGTGATTCTATGAATGTATCAAGTACCTCATAATCTAAAAAGATTACAACCTGCTTCTAGAGGCAGGCCAAAGGCCTAGGATACAGAAAAGCAAACCAATGCAACAAAGTGCAAGTCTTTGTATGAAATCAGTATCATTATTTTTTACTACCAAACCAAGAAGAAATGAAAGTGAAAACCCAAAACGGTCAAGTAATTTATAAAAGTATCCCTCACTACCCACAAAAGTGTAAGTGCCCTGATGTACCATAAAGAAAAAAGCAGCTGGTAGTTAGGATACTCAAAAAAGGGTAAGTTTTTTGATTTGCAATTATACAAGGCCTCACCATTAGGATCCTTTAGTCATCATAATGATGATGATGATAGCAAAATCATAAGGATCTAGAGCTATCTAAATTAGGAATTCACACAGAACTAATCCACTTAAATAATTCAATACACGTTTTATTCACTAGTATACACGGGGTCTCGAACAACTAGAACCTAGCTCACCAGTGCAATACTCAGAGACTATACTAATGCACAGATCAGGGCAGAAAAATTATAAATCTCTTAAAGTGGACCAAATTTTTTTGAAATTGTTTTGTTTAATACACTCATATATTTAAGTATGCAAAAAGCAGAGTTTAGTTGGTAAATAAGAACAGAAGTATCTCTTAAGAAGCTGCCTGCTAGTGAAACCTCACCTTACTGCATGGTTTAGCTGGACAGAAGGTAGAAATGTTGACGGTTAATTTTCACAGCACTTACCATTAACAATATCTCCCTCCTGCAATGGCCTCCTGTCAGGAATTCCATGACAGATCACTTCATTCACTGACGTACAACATGACTTAGGGAAATTATAATAATTCAGAGGGGAAGGATAGCAATTCCTTGCAATACAAGCCTAAGCAGAGAAAACACAATTTAACCTATACATTATTATGTTCTGTACAATGAACAAATATAGAAAAAAACAGGTGCACAACAGCTTTACAGTAAGAATAGGCTGAAAAGCGGTGACTCTTGAAAGTAAGACTCTTCAACCATTCCTTGGCAGTAGTATTTTGGTGTGCTTTCCATTTCTTACCAGGAAGAAAATAAACTTATTTTAATTTTGCTTCTGCTCATTTTTATGTTCCAACAACAAATACTGAAATATCCAAGTTTAAAACTAATATTTATTCAGTTAAAAGCAGTCATTCTCAGTTACTGTTTTTAAACACCTGGTCTAATACAACATTTACATCATTCTTGGCTCAACAGCTGCAAATGCAGATAAACAGAACCAGAAAACTTTCTAGCAGTTGTGTGGGACTAGGTGATCTCCAGAGGTCCCTTCCAACCCTAACAATTGTATCATTCTCTAACAAACTTATCAAAATAGTTGACTTCCCCACAGTGGACAGAAGTACCCTCAATTATCAGATTGCATATTTTACAGAGAAGACAGCAAAGAAAAAAAATTACACAATTTAAGTATCTATGAACAGTTACGCCAGGGAAATTCTTCAACATGTATCTCAAACACTGGACTGTGGCTTTACTTTGTCTGATCACATCAAACATCTTGTTTCAATTCTCTCAGAAGTGCCTCAAGCTCTGATTTCCAGCATAAATAATTAAATTTTTCACATCTCAACCAACAACACAAAACACAAGAAATCCATGGCCTACATATGATGTTCTTTATATAACAGTGTCTGTGGAGCTAAAAGGGTTTAGAAGAAAGAAAATTATATGATGTTAATTGAGATAGCAAGAAACTTAGAAGAAATCTGAAGCCAGAAAACATGGAAGCAGCTGACAGAAATCCAGGAGATCCTAGCTCATTTTGTACCTACCATTGCACTGGAGCACATTTCTAACATCTGCACAACCCACTAGCTTCAAACTGAGAAACAGTCCAAAATAAAGAAAAGGACGTCATACAACAAAGAAAACCACACTACAATCATTCAAAAAGAAAGAGGCAGAAGAAAGCACTTAGAAACACCAGAAGAATAATAAAATCATCTTACTAAATGGACAGCATGATCAATTTCTTCAGTAGTTACTCCTGCTTTCACCATCATGGCAGCAACATCCAATACTTCTCTAGCAAGCTGCAAAATAAACACTTTAAAACTTAAAAAAATATTTTAAATTATCTATTGGCATACTTTAGATTGATTTAAAATAGGTCAAGACTACTCCCTGGAAGACCAGCAACTCATTTTTGACAGCCACACTGAGATCACTGGGAAAGCTGTGTGGAGTTGGGCTGTAGGAAGACTTTATGTCTCCAGGTTATACAAGCCACCTCTGTGAGATTTGAAAAGACCCCGTTTAAGGTTCTGACCACCTTGAATACCATAATCTTAAATCAGACTACCTAAATACATTTCAAACAGTTTTACTTCATGAACAAGGCAGTGATTACAACTGAACAGCTCTTCTTCAAAAATTGTTAAGGATAGGCCCTTTTTTTGCTTTTGTTTTTTAGTCTTTACTTAGTACTAACCCTAGGAGAGGAAAAAGTCCTGTATTCATCTATGGGCTATAAAACATATTCTTAATATAGTGATCCCCCACATATTCACGGCTCACATATCCGCGGATTCAATTAATCGCGGTTGGATTTTCAGTGAGTTGTGAGACCGCGCACACGTGTAGAATGTTCTGGACCCCGGATTTCACGGCCAGGAAGCACCAAAGGGTGCTCCTCCACTTTAATGAGGTGCTACAGTGCGGGTCACACTCCCAGGACCGCCCCTCCACACCTTATTAGCGGAGGGTGCGTGGTTACAGGTGGGGAGTAGTTGAATATTCACGGGTCACGGATTTCGTAACTCACAGGACCTGCCCAGACCCAACCCCCAGCGAATTCTGGGGGATCCCTGTAGTAATGACACCTCAGCCCAAGACTGTCTCTAGCAATAACAAAGCCATGAAACCAATAAAAGTCATCTTTCTGCTTGCGAAATAGTGTACTGTGAATTGGGAGTCACAAGAAGAGAAAAAGCAAGAAAATACCAAGTTTCCCAAACTACTTTTCTCTGCTCTGACGTGGTTTGAAAGTTTGTACTCCGAAATGTGCTGTCACATACTGGTAAAATCGCTACAGATTTTTAAAGAATAAAGGCACTTTGTAACAAAAATCAACCCCCCTTACCCTACACACTACTCGCATCCCTTCTATATCCTCAGATGACAGTATTTTTATTTGAGAGGTTCCTTTTAAAGCCTGTTCTGATTCAGACATTCCTGAAAAAAAAAAAAGAGGAGAGGAAAAAAAAAGAAATAAAACTGTCATGCTATATAGAGGAGTGATTAATTACTACACATCCCCAATCAAGCAACTTACTTAGCTTACCAATGGCAATGAAGTACAGACTTTCTCACCACAGACTAACGTAATGAACCCACTAAACCACAGCATTATCATCATTATCCAGGTTAATTTGAATTCATAAGCCCTCCACAATACTGTAATGGCCACGTACTCAGGAGGCCCATTCACTTACTGCACAAACTCAACCTTAAAAATCAGATTTAAAAGGAAACTATTTTATTCATAGGGAAGTATTTTTAACTGCTTTTAGAAAACAATTAGTAATAAATAATATTCTAAAAGAGCCAAAAATTATGAGTTTGTGAATATATTTGGCAATACTATTGTAATAATCAACTGATAAAAACATGTAAATTCTTCCTACCCAATTCAGTGCAAGCTCAGCTTTCTAGATCAACAACTCCCTAAAACACATTTTGTATGGTTTAAATATGTACATTCTGTAAAGAAGAACTAAATAACAGCTTAAGATTAAAAAATAATGTTAACAGATGCTACAGTCACTTTTTTGGGAAATGCCAGGCACCAGTACTGATACTAAAAGGGGGAAAATACCAAAACACACCAATAAGCTGGTAATTTTGAATGCATTCCCTCTCAAAGATAACACATTATAAATGTTGGACTTCAAAAAAAATGCTCATAACCATTATTTTTGAAAAATCAGTAGGTTAACAAGGGGAAGAAGTAACGTGAGAAGAACAGATAAAAGAGGTTTCCTTCTCCAGTATCTCCTTCATGTTCTAAAAGGTTTTTCAATTAAAAGAAAAACAGAAAGCAAACATAACACTCCATAATTCTGATTTGTTTCAAGTTACCTAGTGGATGATCAGCATAATCCGGTCTCTGAATATAACCTGGCACAGGTCTTGTTGGTGTCTAAATAAAATCATAATCAAAGCTGGTTAGGTTGCAAGAACACTTCTTATAGTCACAAAAACACATACTAATGCAGTGAAATTAAACAGTGGAATATGGCTAAATTCACTTAAAAGAGATTGTGAAGTAAGCAAACACTCCACAACAGTCCCAATTCTCATTTCTCAAGCATTCTCCTGTTACTCTTATGGAACTTATAACATTCAACTCCACAGCTTTTCAAAAATCAAACTTTTATGTACCATGTAAATCAAATCGGGTTTATAGCATATTATCCCTGTTACATTGTAGTGTTTAGTCTGCTGCTTTGCAGACTGCAAATGCACTGGTTCCAAATACATACATCCTTCCTCTCTCTAGAAAGATTGCTATTTCTAATCCTTAGCACTACTTTTGTTTGCATCAATCCCGCAGCAGCCAAAAAAGACAAAAAAGCCAATGTTCAGCAATAACACCACTAAATCACTTGGCCAGGGACACAACCAGAACATCCTTTTCTCCAACAACACGAACAAACACACATGCGTTCAGGCTCTCTTAATCTGTTCACTGATGAGCCTGTAACAGATGGAAAAGACTACAGAGAGGATGCCACCAGGGCAGCATTTCTAGAACAGACCAGTTAGAAAAGATAAATGTAAGCAAAACTCCACTATACATACCTGTAAAAAAACTTTGTCTTATTTCATGTACAAACTTGAAAAAAAACCTTATAAACACAGCTATACTGAGATCACCATCTTCTAAAGCCACTTTGCATAGCAGAAGATCTTAATGACCTCGGTTATTCTTCACCACTTTGGTGCTGAGATTCACAGAATCACAGAATTAACTAGGTTGGAAAAGACCTTTGAGATCATCAAGTGCAAAATATTACCTAACACCACCTTATCAACTAAACCACAGCACTAAGTGCCACATTCAGTCTCTTCAAGGGACAGTGACTCCACCACCTCCCTGGGCAGCCCATTCCAATGGCCAATCATGCTTTCTGTGAAGAACTTTTTCCTAACATCCAGCCTAAGCTTCCCCTGGTGCAGCTTGAGACTGTGTCCTCTTGTTCTGTCGCTGGTTGCCTGGGAGAAGAGACCCACCCCCACCCTGGCTACACCCTCCCTTCAGGCAGTTATAGAGAGCCATAAGGTCTCCCCTGAGCCTCCTCTTCTCCAGGCTAAACAGCCTCAGCTCCCTCAGCTGCTCTCCACAGGGCTTCTGCTCCAGTCCCTTCACCAGCCTTGCTGTCCTTCTCTGGACACGTTCAAGCATCTCAACATCATTCTTAGAATGAGGAGCCCAGAAATGGACAGTAATCTCTCTTCCTTCAGCAGAGCTGTTCACCAGTTCACTCACCAGGTTATTTCAAATCATTTACATAAAAAAAATACAAAACCATTTATTTAAATTCCAAATTAATTCACTGAGTTTCTCTGAAACAGACTGCTCCATAATTGGCGAGGACAGTAAACAACTAGGAGACATCACCTGAACCAGCAGTAGCTTTTTTGCAGAATAAGTGTCAGAATACACAGGTAAAAGATATGAGCTTAAGCCCATTACTGATGCATGTTACCTCACAGCCACGTTTAAATATACCAAGAGATAGAACAACTTAAATCAAAATGAACTAGAATAAGGACAGTAACACACATACTTGCCATCAGGTTCAGATTGGTTAATAAGCTTTCCTCTCTCAGCAAAAATGTGGGAGGTAATCAGGTCAGGAGTGGTCCATCAGTTGCTACAGAATGAAGCAGTGTTGGAGGAAAGAGTGCTTGCTTACCAGTGGATAGTGTGGCCTGAGTTTACCAGTGTATCGATAACCAGACCAGGGATTTGTGTTCACATCACCTTCCACAGTCCAGGAGGAAACTTCACGCTTAGCCTTTTCATCTTCTGAAAGGACAAGAAAAAGGGAGAAAAAAAGTTGCAGCAACAAAATCAGTTGCACTAAGAGCTGCAGAATCTAGAAAGTGACGGAGAAGTACCTAAGCCTATATCTGACTCTGTCTGGCATTTCAAATATTGAGGCATGAAAGTGTAAGTAGCAGTTATTTTGTATTGCACTTAAGTTTTTCACATTTGAAATTCACATTCTTTCACAGAATCACAGAATCAGTAAGGTTGGAAAAGACCATAGAAATCATCAAGTCCAACCTATCACCTATTACCTAACCTAGCCAAACCTGTTACCTAACCTGTTGCCATCCTGCTCCCAACTCACCATCCTACCTATAACACACTACCCTAATATCTAGGTCATGCCACCAAGTACATCATCCAACC
>WEKX01021598.1:37949-48709 GCA_013390025.1 Pitta sordida
AGACGATTGAGAGAGGCTTAGCAAGCTCATCTGCCAGCTCTCTCAACACTCTAGGATCAGGTTCCATGGACTTATGAGGGTCTAGATGTACTAGTATGTGCCTTACATCTTCCTCCTGTATTAAAGAGGGGTTAAACCATTCCTCATCTGTGTCGACTATATCAAGAGACCCTTGAAGAGACCTTTCTTTATGTAAGCAGTCATCTTTACTATTGAAGACTTTCAACTCTATTCAAGAGCAAACTGAGGAACATCTGAATGCACAAATGAAGTGCAGTAATTAAGTTGTTCTTCATTTGTAGTTTTGCCTGTTCCAGTACAGAGCCTGCTACTCCCCCAGATCTCATGAAGAGAGAGCAAGTGCTGCCACTTTCAGGACAGGCAGCGTGTACACCTTACAAAATGGTCCCAAACTGCTGGAGATTCTCAGCTCTCTCGACCTTGTGAAATTCATGTCTGATGTGGTCCAGTGCCTGACTTCATTCACAAATAACACAGTCCTAAGAGGGCAGATTGAATGTGTTTACATAAAGAATTGAAGCAAGCAGATAGATTGTGAGCATTACCAAAAGGAAAAATATTTGCACAGAAAGAGAAGGTAAGGGTTAAGAAAGAGCACGGTAGCATTAATCTTTAACTCATAACCTGTTAACTTGTTTGTTTTCTCTTTTTATATCTCACCAGGATGAAGAGATGGCAAAAGGTCCGCCACAGCAAGCCCTAATGTGAATTCATCAAGAGTCTCTGCAGCTGACATCGGAGCCATCCGCTCACATGACATTCACTTTAGATGAACCACCAAGAAATAGCAATTTAAAAACCCAAGATGTTTCACATCCGTGCAGATACAAAGTAATAGGATACAAAATGCACCTGTGAACTATGAGATCCCTACACTGCGAAGGTAAAAATTTATTGTCTGTACTACTCCAACCCTCTTACTGTTCAACATTTATCATGGCAAAAGGAGCTTTATTGGGTTTTAGGAAAGGAGTTAAAGTATTTGAGGATTTTCATTTCTGCCATGCCATTTTTTAATCCTAACTAAACTAAACCAGTGGACAGGGAGATGGTAGAGAAAAGGCAAGGAGGGAAGAACTGAGGTCTTCTCCCTCTCTGGTTTTTAAATTCATGGATTATTTTCACTACTCAGGTAAGACTACTTGTATTTGTGTGCCAGAGCTACCAGCTGTAACTCAGACATACAGATACTCTTACTACCATCAACTAAACTCAGTAATCTCCTAGCTATGATGCATCCTGCTATCAATGGCTACACCATGCATATAAGCATTTTCCTTTTTTCCCCAAGGTGTACAGAACAGCTGCACTCTTGACTTACTTGCATTCCAGCAAGTGTCTAATCACAGACGTCGCACAGAACTTTCCCACTTTATTGTCTTTTACTGCATTAGACACCAAAATGCTATGAAGAAACAAGCCTGGCAATGCCTTACAAAAATGATTTGTTACTCTCCTTGCCCTTTATATTTCAGAATCCCTCTTTCTCTGTTCATATACCTGGGAATGTAGCTCAAAGAATAACTCACACAAGTAGAAAAGTGAACAGAAACAGAGCCTTCTGTGTATTTTGTCTCTGATATTTTACACAGCACTTTAGATTACCGCAAACTGGACAAAATTTCAGACATGAAGAATCCAGTGCCAGATATCTTGGAAAAAAAATACATAATACCATTCTTAGGCAGAAAAGCACAGAACAGTTGAGGCTGCAAGAGATCTCTGGAGATCATCTGGTCTAATCCCCTGCTCAAGCAGGGCCATCTAGAGCTCACTGCACAGGACAAAGCCAATTCAAAACTGTATTAAAATGGATTTAAAAGAGAATGTACTTACTTGCTTTCTTGTGTAGTAACTTGTGAGTGGCCCAGCTTCCCTTAAAGCACTCCTAGAATTGGAAACAAAATACATAAATGCATGTTTCAAGTAAAATTTACATGGACAGACATGCCATCCTTGCAAAATAGAGGAGCAAATGTATTTTAAAAGAAAACTAGAAGACTGATTTTATTAACCCTTGGAAAAACACGCAGTAAATGCTATTGTAACTGCTAGTCTTAACAATAGAAAACACTCCATTCAAAAGTTTATGAACCAGAATAGACAGAAAGCACAGTCAAACAGATACAACCATCGTAGTGAAAAACACTGATCTAATTCTATATATTTCATATTGTCCCCTTATCCTTTTAATGACTAAGTAAATACTATGGTTGCTCTGGGTTGGCTGAAACACAGTCTGTCTCTGCACCTGATCTTAACAGCATTGCAGGGGGCAGGATGCTTCTTCTTTGGCTCCTACAAGGAGCCATCTCCTCCTGCTAACTGCATCCCTCCTGTCTCCTTCTCCAGCACAGTAAAGCAACAGAGGCTAATCAGCACAATCCCAGGGGAACTAATGAAGTAAGTTAAAGGTGGGGAAATGAGAGCTATTGAATGAAAATAGAAAATGGAAAAAATGTGATAAAGTTGAAAGGGAAATCAAGAAACGAGTGTCTGGAGTAGTTTGTCCTTTTCTGCTCTTCCCAGGCACAAATAGAGCAGGTTCATGCAACAGACAATGAATCAGCAAAGGGGCAGATGGACATGGCTGGAAGCTGGAGAAGAATAAAACCAGACTAAGATGAAGGAAACACAGAGGAAAAAAAAAAAAAAGAGATTTAAGTAGAAAAGTTGCAGACAAGAACATTAAAGATGATCCTTAATTAGCAAATTACCCGATTTTGTACAATAAATACTAATTCAATGGCTATGTGCATGCAAAACAACCACTAGGAAACAGCTAATTCCAATCATTTATAATAAAGAGGCAGGAAGGAAACTGTTTTCCTTTATAAGGAAAGACAATACTACTAATGCTGAATCATTATTGTAACTACCATCCAGAGCCAACAACTGATTAAACCTAATGTATACAACACTCAGGCAAGTCCAAGATAACTCATCTGCAAACTACGCTCAGTGTACAACACTCTCCCTGCCCATCAGGGCTGTTATCGAGTGGTCTAGCTGTCTGCTCCCCAAAGCCACCTTCTCCCATTTCCTCATTAGTCTGGCAATCGGTAGTTATAAAATTGCGTCCATACAAATACAGTAAAGTGGTGCACTAGCACACCTACATTCAAAGAGACTGTGTGCTGCTTCCCTCATTACCAAAACCCAGTTGCTTGTCGTCTTCTGCTTCCTATGCCACATAACAGGAGTGCCCACATTCTCTGGACTGGCACAAGACACGCTGTGTTGCTATGGAATGGTCTGCCTGTGCAACAAGGGGCTCTGAAACCAACACTTCAGAAGTCTAAAGACAATGTCACGTTGAACAAGCAGCAGAAGGATTTACTGTGCAACCCACTACATAGACCTTTGCAATGTACTATTCTATGGTTTCTGTTGGAAAGTGGGAGAAAAGGAGCAGGTCTTAACTGAGGCCTAATTTAAGGGATAGATAAAAAAAAAAAAGCTAAAAGTATTTTCAAGGACACTGGAACACCAGTATGGTTTTAACCCCCTTTCAAACAGGAGTTCTCTGTTCTGAAGCAGAAGGATGACAAAACTATGGACTCAGAGCAGCTACCAAATCTGCAAACCTGGAATCCACTTATTTGAATATAAAGGAACATTTGGGGAATGAAGACATACATCAGCTGTGGTAATTACTGGTTGTAGATCATTCTCTCCTTCCCCATGAAATTCTGGGGTATATTCTCCAATGCATTCTTTGTCCTACACCAACAGTCTCTTCTCTTTGCCAGCCCATAACCAGGAAACACCAGGTAAACACTGCACCACTGACAGCACCATAACCTGCCAGGTTCCACTTTGGCTTTTTATTTCCTGCAGCTGTGATCCTGAGACAATCCTGCATATAGGCTGCCATATGCCTGAGTTTTACTTGCCTTCATTTCCAGAGGAACAGCAGCTCCATCAGATTTCCTAGAGCATAGCTCCACACAAGCTGCCACACACTGGGACACCCCAGACACGCACACTGTGTGCACATCCATCAACTGCAACAAGCACACACAGGAAGCCAAAAGCATTTTTGTGAGCACAGGCAGTGTACAATCAATGGATATCCCTGCCTCGGTCTGACACTTTTGGAAGGCACTCAAAGGATATGCTGCACATCCACCCACAACCCATGTATTTTGTGTAGGATCAGTCGTATGCTTCCTGTAAGCACTGGACTCCCCAGGTACACAAATTATTTATATTCAACAGCCTATTGAACAAGCACCACATTGCACATGGCTGCAGAGCTCTCTGCCTTGGCAATCCCAGATAAAAATATGGCAGCTGTAATCTCACAGGTTGGAGAATCACAGATCTGGCAACAAAGCACTATCAATGTACCAGTGCACATTGGCAACACCCTCACCTTCTATAATGCACGCTCCCTGATAAGCTATGGAGGAAAGATGCTCTTTCTCTTCATCTGGACCACTTTCTGGAAAATTTTCCTGGAGAAAATGATGCTTTTCACTAAGCCTCCTCCGGATACATTTACTTCAACCTTCCTATTACCATTCCTGTCTCCTAACAATTCTTCCACGTTCCTATGACCCTATACAGGTCAGGACAAAAAATTTCCAATGACTAAATAAACAAAATTCAGGGGAAAAAAATCCAGGGCGATACTAAATTTTAACGTTAAAATTAAGAAAATTAAGATTTAGATTTTTTTTCCTTATACGGTAAACAAAAAGTAACATGTAACATTACATGGCTATATTTTAAGATGTTAAACAACTTCAGGGGGAAAGTACACAGGATTAATATTAATTTGGAGGCAAATTCCTTGGAAGACTTCCTAGATTTCATTTCAAACACTACATTATCCATTAGTATGACTGATATTAATAGCCCTACCCTTCTCACCTAAAGCATTTTTCTTTTTATTGCATGTGCTTTTTACATAGCAAACCAGACAGACTCGGAAATACTGAAGAGGACTGTACAAGAGAGGACAAATGTAGGGCAAAAAATAAGGCAGAGGGGTAACCCTTGATTTGTTTAGAGCAATCCTGGGTACAACTATTCTATCAGTAAGAAAAGTATGTGGTTTGTACACAGAGGCTGTCAACATATTTAAATCTTTAAACAACATTTGTGGGATTTCACAGAATCAGAATCAGTAAAGTTGGAAAAGACCACAGAGATCATCAAGTCCAACCTATGATCATCACGTCCAACCTATTATTTATAAGCAAAACCCACCAATTTTGTGTTTGGAAACAAGCTTAACCCAGTGTTCACCAGAACCTGTGCATATATCAAAAGACAACGAAAATACAATCAGCATTATCACCTAGAAAGGTTCCTGCTGGATGACCTTGTGGAAGCTATTTCTGTAAATGATTTTTACCTTAAGGACTCAGCCCAACACACTAGTTGAAATATTGATACAATCATTCAGCACAGCAGAATTTGTTTTACAGTACACAGTACAGTGCATTTTCACTATGAATACAATGCCCTCTACCAAATATCTTAAGGTATTTTTTTAATCAGCCATTCGAAGAACAAAACAAAAACCTTTAAAATAGTTATTGGACTGTGTTTATTGTCATCCTTACATAGGATGCTTCTTATTAGAAGGGAGCTTCTTATTCTTTTGGTTCGTGTATCCATGCCACCTGACTAAGAGGTGGGTAAGTACAGCCAACTGTAAAGTCCAGGGGAGAAAAGGATGCTGAATCAACCAAGACTAGGATATTACTACACTGCAAACCTCTGTATAGCACAGATATAATCAAAACAGATTTAAATAAGCTACCCAGAGATGATGTGGACACTCCATCCACGGAAATGCTCAAGGCCAGGCTGCTCTGGGCAAACAGAGTATCCCTGTCTACATCAGGGACTTGGAACTAGATGATCCTTAAGGTCTCTTCCAACCCAGGCCATTCTACAATTCTGTGATACCCAAGCACAGGTAGCTATGAAGCCACCACAGCACAGAATTCAAGGCACGCTCACAGATTGTGTTTCTGAACTGCCTTTGCACAGAAGTAGCTTATTGAAAGTTAGCTCTGGCAACTGTCAGCATCTTCCAGCCTCAGGGCTGACACTCTTCTTCAGGCTCCCCATTACCTTCAGGTACTTCTGCTCTATACAACCTGCCACTTGAATTGGTAAATTCAGCAGGTACGCAAAAAAAAACCCCACTGTACAGCTACTGAGAACTCCAACTCATGTCCATTTTCCATAAAACTATCCCCTTCCTCCTCTGTGCTCATCATTTAGAGTCACTGTGATGAATTTCCAAAAAACTCAGTTGGCATTAGGACTATGGGGACAGATTGTCTGTATCGTGGCATGTCATTATACCCTGAATTGTAATCGACAAACATCTAGGAAACAGTGCCAAGCAATACACTGTATTTAAAGGTTCTTGGGGTTGGGAGGGGGGGTCTCCCGAGCCAGAGGGGGCTCAGAAATGGTTCCCTTTTCTTCCCCGTGCTCAGAGAGTCCGAGGGAAGAAGCAAAAAAGTGCCCGGAGCCCTGTGGAGTTCCAAGGGGTGGGGCAATGGGCGTGGCCTGCATGCATATTAACGGCCTGCACTTCTTTGTGAGGTTAGGGTTTCGCGACGGTATTGGCCTGTCCCTTTCTTCGCGATGGAGGAGGTATAACTGTAGTACCTTGAAGGTATGCAAAACAGAAGGCAAAAAAACCCCTTAAGTATGGCATTTAGCTTAAGAAAAATACTGGCTGTCAGTGACACACAGATATTACATACAATACAGATGACCTGTACATTTTATCCATAAATACAAATACGAATATTGTGGAATGCAATTGTTAAATCATTCACTCTATTTGGAGGAGACATAGAAGAAATATAAATTGTCTATTTAAACACAAACTGTTTATGTATCCCACATATAAGTGACTGTATCAATAAGGCAGATTCACAAGAGCAAACTCATCTGAGCTAAAGAAACAGTATGCTTGAGACATGATCCTTGACATCTGTGTTATTTCCACATTCAGAAGATAGCCTGAATTAATGTATCTAAGATGATAAAACACACACAACACTGAAGTAACTCTTGAAAAAAAAGAAATCAAGACACTGAAAGAAGATAGTCAGGGTTGGCAGTCCCTGATTTACGAGCCTAAAATATTACATATTAAGCATTAACAGCAGACAGAACCCCTCAGCACTTTTTACACTGTGAAGTGAAATCAAAAAAATATGTCAGGGTTCAACAAACTACTTCAGAGCTTCTCCACTGCTAAAAGCCATCTTTACCCTGTCTCCACTACCAGTTCAAAACCTCCCTTGCAGGCTAGAACCTGTCTGCCTTGATTCCCTTTCCATCCATGACCACAAGCACAACTATTATTCAACAGCTGAACCCAGTTCCCAACAGCCAGAGAGGAACAGTGTTGGTTCAAAGAGATCTCAGAGAATGTCAAAGTACTTCCAGCATAAGCACTTTCAGGGCATGTTGTTGAGGCCTACATTTCAATGCACAGAGGGGGAAAAAATAAATTACCAGAATAATGGTCTTTCTGAAGGAAAGGAGAAACACAAATGATAAACCCACTGTGGAAATCATTGTTTTGATGCAATCTACTTGAAAAGCTCACTTCAATTCTCTATGTGCAGTGATGAAAAATAATCACAGAATCACAGAATCAGTAAGGTTGGAAAAGACCATAGAGGTCATCAAGTCCAACTTATCGCCTATTACCTAACCTAGCCAAACCTGTTACCTAACCTGTTGCCATCCTGCTACCAACACACCATCCTACCTATTAACACACTACCCTAATATCTAGGTCATGCCGCCAAGTACATCATCCAACCTTTTCTTAAACACCTCTAGGGACGGTGACTCCACCACCTCCTTGGGCAGCCCATTCCACTGAGAGATCACCCTCTCTGTGAAAAAGTTCCTTCTAATGTCCAGTCTAAATCTCCCCTGACGCAGTTTAAGACTGTGTCCTCTTGTTCTATCGCTTGTAGCCAGAGAGAAGAGGCCAACACCCAGCTGGCTACAACTCCCTTTCAGGTAGTTGCTTAATCAATCTCCACACGACACTGAGACTCTCAGACCTACAGCTCCTGCATTATTTTTTCTTAGCAAACCATACTCACTTGTAATCCAAACACATCGCTTCATGCTGGTTACTTTTCTACAGCAGCTCACACTTTTGTTTATTCTTACACTGGAGAAAAGAAACTCCTACAAATTTGGTTTCAGATCTGGATTGGAGTTTTGGCTGTATGAGAAAGTCCTTGTAAGCTCCCAAGCAGTTAACTAACCTAGTGCCCATGTCTGCACAGATGCTCTTACCCCTCAAGGAGAGGCCAGTAGCCTGTCACCAGTAGCTTCTTGTTCCCACCCCGCCCTCCACCCAGAGCAAGTGCCTGCACACCTGGCTAACATCACTGCATTCCATAAGCACAGGCTGACTTTATGGCTGGGCCAAACTGGGCCACAGCATCCTCCAGCAGTATGTTCCTCAAGAGTTTTATGGGCCTGAAGCACACAGCTCCGGAGAGCTAAACCAGTAAAAGAATTAATGCAACTGGTTTTCCTCCATTAAAAGAAAACACTGAAAACTCCAGAAGTGGCTCACCAAGGAACCAGAGACAGCTTCCACTTTAGTACAGTGGTGAGTGTCCCCGCCTCTCATGCAGGAGACCGGGGATTCAATTCCTGCCAGTGAGACAGTGGTGCTGTTTAAGAGTTGGACTCGATGATCCTTGTAGGTCCCTTCCAACTCAAAATATTCTGTGGTTCTGTGTGTATTTAAGGGAAAGGGTAGAAGTGTGCATCCTTGGGGAACAGCACCAAGCCAGCTATAACGCACAAGTCAGCTGAAACTTGTTGGAAGTTAAGAGAAAATTTCCTGGCTTTTAAGCCTCCTTTACCTGTCATGCGCGTACTTGTACAGGCAGGCAGGTTGTCAGCAGCACCTCACCTACCCCTCCTGGCCGTGCTGCCACACACCAGCGGAGCACTGCCCGAGACTCCACTGCACACAGGAATGACGAGCAGAGCTGGAACCTCCTGGCAGCTCCATGCTGGGCCCCACAGAAGGCTGAGTGAGGGTCCTTGCTACAGGCTGGGGACAGACTCAGTCCATGACATTTCTTGCACATCTTTAAAACAGGCTGCTGTTCGTTTCCTCCTCCCAAAACCTCCAAAGCACCTTCCATGTGCTTACCTACTTTACTGATAGTGACAGCAGTGCAGTGAGGAGGAACAACACACCCAAGGCCACTCAGAAGTAAGATGACTGGGATTCCCAGTTCAGCATACGTATTACCTTCTAGGCAGGACAGGATTCCAAGCATATAGTCAGTTATCCAGCAGCAGCAGATATTTTAAAAGAATTAAACCTATTACGTACACAGATACCAAGAATCTCTGGATTCTGTACGAAATTAGCTGATTCGGGGATGGGAATAACGGGAGTAAAAATTTAACTAGAATTCTTCACATTGGCCTATTTGGTCTGTTAACAAATAGTTCTGTTGCCATCAACTAATATTTGTATACGCTGAAGATGCATTTATGATGAATTTTATATCAGACATGTCAAAACTGGTAGTAAAATGCAGAACAGATCCTCCAAGCAAACTAAAAGCACCATGTGAGAACTAGAGATACCGAACAGTCAGAACAATTTTTGAGTTGTAGTCGATTTAATTTGGCCTTGACTCCCAATATATGGCACGGAGACTTCAGGGGAAAGTACCAGAAACTGTGAAATGGGTGTGTCACATGCACGTGGGAAGTTTTCTCCTAGTTCTATGTAAACCATAACTATCAACATTACACCCTGACTCAAAAAAAAAAAAAAAAAAGTTGCCAAATTAATAAATTGATAAATTAATAAAGTTGAGGTGACTGAATGATTTTCTTATCTTCATCTATAAAGCTTCAATTATTTTAACATGGATTATAATTGTGACAAGGAAGGTAAGTGTTAATCTCCGAATTAAACACACGTCCTCGGTGTTTTGACAAAAATTACACATATATAAAGTTCAAGGGATTAGGCTATGTATTTTACTGTGCATTTTAAAGTTATTTTAAGAAAAACAAACCAAAACAACACTTACAAACAAAAAAGCCCACTCAGCAGTCCTCAGTTCTTTCTGTTTAAGGACTACACCGTTCCCACTGTGGCAATAAGTGAGGATGGCTGAGGCCCACAGAGTGTTTAATCCAATAATTTATAAATTTATATGTACGAAATGATGGGTGTATGACATCTGGCCTAACCTGAATCTCCCTGTCTGGGAAGTAATATATCAAAAGACACACTAAAGAAAAAAAGGGCAAGAAAAGGGAATTGAAAAAAAAAAATACTATCAAATAGTTTTCAAAAAAATTAATAATTTAAAGAAAATCCGTTTAAAGAGCAACAAGTCCCCCAGTGTCCATCAAAAGCCGAGCAACTCCAGAGGCAGGGCTGATGCAGACACAGACACGCACCCGCTGGAATTCGAGGAGCGCGTCTCATTTTGTCCCACTAATCCCTGACTCTCCGGGGAGCAGCGGGACCACCCAAACCTCCGGGCAGGGAAACACACGTGTCCGCTCTCACGAACGCCCCAGCCCCGCACCGCCGGCGGCCACGAGGAACGACGGGGCTCCCGCCCGGCTCGGGGCCGCCGGCCCAGCACCCGCGCCTCCAGCAACCGGGGAACCGAGCGGGAACTTTGTGCGGGGTCCCTGCCCGGACCCTCCTCCCCGGGGCCCGCCGGGCCCGG
>WEKX01021598.1:56328-74895 GCA_013390025.1 Pitta sordida
CTGGCGGGCGCATGTGGCGCGGTGGGGGTGGCCATGCTGGTTCCCGCGGAAGGGCCGCGCCGGCGGCAGCGGGAACAGCCGGGCTGGGGAGACTCGGCGCACGGAACTTGAGGTCTTCACAGAATCACAGAATATTCTGAGTTGGAAGGGACCCACAAGGACCATCGAGTCCAACTCTTAACACTGTGTCCCTGGTGGGAATTGAACCCGGGTCTCCCACACGCCAGGTGGGGACACTTACCACTGTACTAAAGTGGATTTGAATCTTCAGTTTGTGTCATCCTTCTGCACTGAAATAATGATTTTACTCAAATTTTCTTTTTTAATACGCGCATGTATTTCATGGTAATGAAGTGCTGCTTTATTTTTCCACGTCCTAAGTTACGGTCGCAATTCTGTGCTCTGTTATAAACGTTTCTCCAGCCCGTGCTTCCATAGTGAGCTGAAGCATCTGGAAGTGATCCAAGTGCAGTTGTTATTCTAATGCCACATGATTGTGTATCATAAGGAGTGGACGGCAGAGAACTGTGTGTTAGGATTTCAAGAAAACACGGCTGAGGAAGCCTGGTCTCCTGCTGCTGTGCTTACCAGCTGTGAATAAATAGCCAGTGTGTTCTTTGGAGAGGTTTTGTACCATTGAAACAAAAAGTATTTCAGTTTGAAAGTCACTGGTTTTATTTAAAGATTAATCTTATATTTTGTTATAAGGTGACATTGATTCTTCTCGTGATGGTTTTCTTCTGGGAACAAAAAAAAGATCTTTTTATCTACAAGGAAGAGATTGAAGTTGGTCAGCATTTATAAATTGCTTGGCAGCAGTTTTTGAACAGGAATAATGTCGATTATTAAGACAGCAAGAGAGACCACCAGCAGCACCCTTTCTGTGTTCTTCTCTACTTGTTTGCCCCTCCAGAGGTCGATTGTTGAGCTGTAGCCCATATGTCTGAACATGACCTGTCAGTGTAGTCCTTTGCTATGGCTGTGGAGCTTAGCAGGAATTGTGATAAATAGTTTTTAATAATCATAGCCGCTAGAAATTGAAATTACTCCAAAGGCCTGTATGTGTTTAGAGCTTTTTTGCACCACGCTGGTGGCACAAGCCTCTCCTTGCGCTGTTTTCTCCATTGTGCATGCATCAGTGTGAAGGCACACACTGAGGTAGATCTGGGCCCTAATTTAGGCAAAAAGTAAATGATTGGATTGCCACATCATTTCCCAACAAGATTGGTTCCCCAGATCCAGTTCAGCATGAACACTTGTGCTGAGCCGGTAAAAGTGAAAGATGCGGCAACACTCAGCTGTTCAAGTAATGCAGTTATTCAGTGTTCTGCTGTATCTGAAGTGTTGTTGGTTGTGCTTGCTTATTTTCGAATTGAAGTAAGTAAAATTTTTGTTTATTGTCTCTTTAGGTGGCTCACTTGTGCCTAAGCTTAAAGTTAGACTTGGGTGGTGACTGAGGTCAGAGATGTGCAATGTCACGGAAATGCCGCGTTGCTTTCCAGTAGAACAATTTAATTGCATGTGTGGTTAGCATCACCTCTTGATCATAGGGCAGCCTTTCTGTTCCTGACCTTCAAAAGCTGCCGTGTGTTTGTAGGGATGTTGTGAAAATGTGTCTCAGGAAATACAGCGTATGACTAAGCATGGTTTGTTGTGTGGTGGGATTTTTTTTTATGTAGGATCCTACTAAAATCAGTGATGCTTCTACTACTTCAATGCTTTGGAAAAATAAAATTTTAAGTCTTGTTGAGAGGCTTGGAAAATGTTTTGAACTCTTCGCAAGTATGGAAGCGTGAGTTTAAAGTTCTGTAGAGAGTCCCATGGAAGCTGCGAAGGAAAGGAAGGTTACTCCAAGTAAACACAGGCCTGTTGCATGGAGTTTTACTTTTCTACTGCAGGGAAGACTTAAACCTTTGCAACTCTGACAGGTTCAAACTATTTTTCTTGTGCTATTTAGATTTTTCTCTTAAGAATATTCCAGATTAATTTGTATGAATGCAGGAATGTGTCCTGGTCCAGTGCTCTATATTGTAGCCTTTGAGGATTAAATGTGGTCAGATAAAGCTGTGCAAAAGTCCACAAAGTCAACAATAAAACCAGTAGTAATGCTTTAGTAAATAGTATTTTGCCAGTGGTGGCTTGAAAATGTAGCTGCACAAAGCCTGTAACTTTTAGGTGCATATAAATTTGATCCCTCATAATTCAAATTGGAAATGGACATCATGGCTCTTATTTTTTCCTTAATGAGAGTTATTATTAAAAATTAATTTAACTCCATGCTTTAGGATGCCAGGGTGAAATTTCAATTACCTGTAATTTGAAAAATGCTTGTTTAAGCAGCTAATCAGCAGATGGGATTCAAACTTTTAATTAAATGAAACTATTAATCCCAAGGGGTTACAAACATAGTAGCGTAGGGCCTTGAAATTCTGTCGAGTTCAAAACAGCTCCTAAAATTCCAGGTAGGCTGAAGGGTATTTCTCCTGTATTATTTGCAGGTGGCATGAAAGTTGAGTGTTCAGCTTGAGCCTTGCTCTTGTTAGTGGGCGTTTGTGCTGTGACAGTCAGTGACCTGCTCTGGCTGAAGTCCCTGCGGCATTGGGCTGCAGCTTTGTGAACACAGTTGCTTGCTCATTGCATTTTTCTGAAATGATACAGGGTAGATGTATCTTTCATGGTATTGAATAGTTGTGAATATTCGTCATAAACTTTTGTAAATTACAGTTCTGACTGAGTGGAACCTTTTAAGAGGAGGAGTATGCTGGACAACTTGTAAGTCTTTTGCGATAAGTGTTTTTCTGAAAGCAAATTTGAAAAATTACATTTCACATAGTGTATGAAATATGGGGCTTATTTAAAGGTAATAGATAAAAATAGCGTATTGAGACCAAGCTGTGTTTCGTTTACTGTTACTACCTGCAGGTGTGCAGGTACATGGAAAACTTGGATGAGAAAATGTGCCCTTTTTGATAGCTTTGTAAAGTAAAGGTTAGTTCAGATTTTGAGGGGAGAATCAATAAGGGATGTTGGGAGAGAGCCTGAATTGAGAAAGAGAAAGCAGACTTTAAAGTGAATTAATGTAACTTTTTCCTTAAATTTGTTTTCCCCTTTTGAAATATTCTAAAGTCGAGGCTAAACTTGAGTTTAGAAACACTTTTTAGCTTACAGCAGACCTCGTTTCTTTAAACCCTCTTTGTCTATATTCGTACACTCACTTTAGGAAGGTACTAAGTGTAATCTCCAGGTTTGTGTGCTGTGTAATACGAATGTATTTTAGCTGCCTGAAAGTTGTCCGTGAAAAACTGTAGCTGTTAAAAGTCCTTTTTTTCCCTCACATATGCAGAGCAGTTGTTTAAATGAATGATGGTTTAAGTAGTGGTCTGTCTGTCTCATGCTTGGTACCAGTCGTGTGCCCAGCACTTTTTGTTTGAAGTCTGACCTCTTGACCGCTCATACGTATTACAGATTTTGTTTTAAATTCTTTTCTGGAAATCGAATGTGTTTTAATTTTTCAACCGATAGAAAAGTCTGTGCTTGGTTGTAGCAGTGACTCGGTGTATTTGCAGAAATTTGGAGTGCTTTTGTGTAGAGGTGTGTGGGGAGATTAGAGGCTTTTTGTCCCTTGAGTCATCTGAGCTGTTGTCCTCAGCAGTTCGGGGAAGTTTTTGTTTCCTTGTCAGAGTGCCTTAGAACTGACGAAACGTGATGTGTGAAGTTATCCCATGGGTAGATCTCTTGTCCAGTGGCACAGGCAGCAGCAGTGTGGTGGCTGGGGTGAGAGGTGCCGGCACAGGGCAGCTTGGGCGCCTACAGAATCACAAATACACTAAAGTGTTTTGATATTTCTTTTAACTTCTTTGATAATACTGCTCGGAAGGCTGTGAGTTAAATGGGTACTTTCTGGTGTATGTAACCTATTTTTCAGAAGTCAAGAGGGCTATAAATACTCTTTGTCTCTTCTAAAGCTGAGGTGTCACGCTTCTACAAAAACCCGACTTTTTTACTTAAGTCTTTTGTTCCTGTCCTTTTGCATATGTACTGCCTTGTTGTAATTAAAGAGGATGTCACTCAGTTAAAATAAGGTTTATGTTCTTCTAAAAATCTGTGATGTTCTAAATAATGACAAATGCAGTTTGGAAAGGTGTTCTGTATTAGGCCTTGGTACGTCACCTCTAGAAACCTTTTCTCTGTCCTGGTGACTGGGATTCTACTTCACACTGTTAAATTGGTAACAGGTGGCTGTTTGAACCTCTTTTTCCAGTTGCTTTAGCACATACTATGTATGATTCTTACCGCTGGATACTCACTGCTCAGAGTTGTGTGTCAGATCATCACTTGGTTTATTTTCTTACAGGACATAACGCTTGCTTGTTGGGTGGGCTTTAAGCCTTTTTTGTCCAGAATATTCTGAAGCAGAAGGAACAGCAGGTGGATGATGTGGTTTTACCCTAGACATATAACTGGAACGTGCAGTTTTCTAAGTTTTGTTGGAAACCCTAAATAAGAAGGTGAAAATTCTGGAATGTAGCCTTACTTTGGTTTGATGCAAGAAGACTTTGAAAACCTCTTCCAATAATTAATTCTTATCCTTCATCCACAGTGTGTAATAGTGCTCGGTTATGTCCTTTGGGGCAGTAAATGTTGCACTCCCTGCACTGGACTTGCCAAACAACTTCCGTAGGCAATTAATGGCATGAGCGTGGTCTGGGCAGCATCTGAAAATACACTCGGTAAAACCTTGTCAAGCTTGTTGTTCTCTTCAATAGACAAACCTGATGAAGCAGTTTTTACTGTAAATGTTATTTATTTCCTGTCCGGGTGACATGCACACCTTCCTTTGATATGTTGGTCATTATGTACTGTGGAGAAAGAGTAAATTACACCAATTAAATGTGCAAGTGTCAGAATCCAAGTAATGTGCAGATATACTCGGTCATTAAATGCTGAGTAGGCAAATGTTTCATGGACTTCTGCAAGCTGATTCCTACATCAAAAACCATGTGGGTAGTGAATAAATGTCACTTTTAATTACGTGCTGTCTTGAGTATGAGAAGTGGGATTGGCCATATGAAACTTTCCAGTTTGTCTTGTAATACTACCCTATTTTATTACATATCTTAAAAGCAGCAGTCCCCATGGCCACTTAGTTTAATATTAGAGGCAAAGTCAATTTTGGGCTAAAGAATGCATTAGTTATGAACAATAGCAAAGTATTATGGGGGATTTTAAATTTAGTAATCCAGGAACTACTCATAGTCAGTCTGGCTTTAGGTTAATAGTACATATTGCAGTTCCAAGGATTCAAGGTGTGAAGTGGTAAAATGTGGGCAGTGTAACAGTAATTCATGTAGTATTTATAGAGTAGAATTCTGTGGAAATTTTTGGACACCGTGAATGGACTTTGAGTGCCAGTTAATGATCTTAAATACTCCTTATTTGACTAATAAGGAAAAGTGCTTTGGCATACAAATGCTTCAGTTCGGCACTCAGAATAGTGAGAGAAAGGTAAAATGAAAGGAAATATGAGCTGATAATGATTAACCAACCCAAAACGAAAAAAAGGGTTTTTATATTTTCCTCAATGGCCACGGGAAGTACTACAAGGAAGTGAAAACCACCTGCTTTAGGCTTCTGTTTGAGACCAGCCAGAAAATGTTTTGTGATAATGAGCTGTGCTTCCAACTTTACACTTGGTGTGCAGAGATACACTTGTCCTTGATGGGACAGCTTGGTGCTTAAAAAAACCCTGTTCTGGCTGGGTTAATTTTTGAGGGGAGTGGCACAGTCCTGTGTCAATGTCATAGCTAGCTGGGTCCTGGAGGTGAGCTGTCATGTTCTCTTTTGCACAGGAACTTGAAATAATGGTTAATCTGAGTTTCATGAATGCTATGCAGCTTTCAAGATATCTAAAGGGACTTCTTGTGGATTAAATAAAAATGTTTGTGCTAAGCCAGGTGTCTTCCGTTTGTCTAAAGATGGAATTTCATGTAGTTGCCTGAAGGCTGACCATTGGTATAGTAGGCAGGCATTGAGGCTTTTTGCAAATGTAATTTTTTTTGTCTGGAGGTGCTACCTTCGTCCTTTCTGATGTTGTCTTGTATTAGGAGTTATGAAACCACATAACCCTGCATGTGCTCAATGGCTTTGTATTGATTCTTCCAGCTTATATGGTTCTGATACTTCTGGGAGAGTGAACAAGAGACTTCAGGATTAGCTATTTGTATATTGAAAGGTAGCTGCTGAGAAAATATGAATGAGCCTCTCAAGTGAAATTATTTTTGGAAGATAGTCAACATTCAGGAAGAGTGAATCTATTTGTAAAAAAATCTAGTGTAATAGCACTTGTAAATCAGTTGTAAATATTAAATGTCACAACTGCAGAGTATTTTGAAAGCAAGCTTTATCACAAAGCCTAGTGCTGTTCCAAAATATCGGCAAGGTTTTCCTTGTATGGTCACTGTATCTGTGCATGTAATTTTTCTGTGTCTTCTAGTTAGTGGTCCCGGAAGGGGCAACACTTCAATTTTAGTTGTCTGTACACTTGGCTTTTTGTAATACAGCACGGATGATAACTTTGAGGAAATATTGAAGTGTTTGGTGTATTGTACAGCTTTTGTGCATTGAGTTGTAATTTAGTGAGGTCATGTGCCTGAATTATGTGCCCGAAGATGTGTTTGATACCATCAACTTAAAAATAAATGGAGGTAACACAAGAAATTTTATTCTAGATGAGAATTTGAAGAACTTAAGTTTTTCAAGGATCTGTTTACCTACTCTGGAGAAGATGTGACAGATTGTTCCACACTGTGCTGTTGTGAGTTTTTTGGCAATTGTCCCTTTAGAGAGTCTTCAGAAAGCATTTAGTTTTATTAAGAGGCAGGAAACTGCTATTTGCCCCTTGTACCGTGTAAATCAAAGCACTGGCCTAGTGCTCCTCTTAGGCCTTTGTGTTTCAGTCTCTTGGCTGTGGAAGTGTTTGAAAAGTGATGTAAACCAGCTTCTGAACTGAGGTGTTTTTCTGTTAAGCTACAGCAAACTTGATTGTTCTGACCACAAAAGAGTAACTTCTCTCACAGAAAACATATATCGTGCCTAATAATGCTAAATGTATTGGTAGTGAAAAGAAAACTTCTGTGAAGACAGATTTTTAGATGTTAGTAGAAGAGTTTGCCAGCTGGGTCTGTGAAGATTGAACAGTGTAATCACTTTAAATCCGTTCCACTTTTCAACAGCTTTGGTATGATGATAAACTGAGTTGTGTGGAAGCCTGGAGTAAATTGTTCCATTAATTGAATGACTTGCCATTACTTAATCCATCCCTACATTAATATGTTCTCTTAAGCCACAACATTTAAATGACTTTTTAAATATGTACTGCTTTTGCATTGCTGCATTTAGAAATGTCTGGAGTGTTTGGGTGTGCTGTAGTTGGCTTTTGTTTGTGTTACTGATGTGCTTTTTCCTTTCACAGGATCAGCTGTTCAGGCAGTTTTGTGTTAGCTGTAGGGGTTGAACTGTAGTCGTCGTTCCATGTTTCTGTAGTTTTCTAGTATGGGATACCAGATGAGGGAGAGATGGTAACCAGCAGGAAAACTTGTCCTCACAATAAAACTTTGTATTCTCTGGTTTGAAGAAATGGTTATTGGAATTTCAAACCTGATGCAGTGGCTTCTCAAACTGAATGACAAGCCTGAGGGGGTTTGCATGCGAAAAGAATATATTTTATTACTTTGTGTTAAAATATATTTAATGTGTGTTTCTAGAGAGTTGAAAAAAATACTGAATTGGAATCGGTCTGATCTGTGCTAAACCAGGAATTATCATTATTTCAGTTTGAAATTTTGAGAACTGGTGCATGTTTAAATTCTGCTGTTTGGTTTGTGATGATGTTGCAGATAGAAAAATAACTATTTACTAGCTTGGCTTCTATCTGCTTGCAATAATGGATTTCAGACATCTGAAAAGTAGGTACAGTAATCCTTCACATAGTCACGATCCGTAATTTGCGAGATCCCATACTCGCTGTTGATTTTCCAGGGAGCTGCGAGACCTCGTGTGTGCGCAGAACGTACCTCTGCCCCAGCCCCACCTCTCGCACCGGTGAGCACAGCCAGCCCCGCTGCTCACAGGGGGAGCACAGCTGGCCCGACCCCGCCCCCCCCACACTGCTCACTGAAGGGGCGAGCACCCCCGGTCACCCCCCCACTGCTCATGGGACCCGGGACTCCCCTCTGTCGCAGCGCCGGGACTCCCCACTCGCCCCCTGCCCCGGCGGAGCACAGCCAGACATCTGAAACAAGCCCCGCTCTCAGGACCCTCCTCCAGACCTTATTAGGGGAGGGGGCGTGGCTACAGGTGTGGCGTACTTGACTACATAGTGGGTTTGCTATCTTCGCGGATCCCACGACTGGCGCGAGGAGGCCCAGACCCAACAGCCCGCGAGTAATGGGGGAATCACTGTACATCTCCTACTTGTATTAGATTTTTCTGAATAACAGGGTCTGTACACCTGTTTCTAATGATGCTGTAACAGAAGCCAATTAAAAATATCTTTCCTTCTGAAGTTATTACACTGTAAATTTATTTTAGATGCATATATTCTATATAACACAATATATGTATTACGTATTTCTGAAATAACTCCCCAAACTGTTTAAGAATTAAACAATTATATAAACTAAACTATTCCGATAACAAATGACACAGAAAGCAAATCACTGAACAGCAGAATGTGAATTCCTGCAGTTAGTATTTAATGTAGGACCTGTTCAGATGTCGAAGAATAAGGGGATACAAATTGCACTTCCATTGTGATTTAGGCCCCTAATCAGGATGAATTGTAGGAACACGTAGCTTCAGCCTTCCTAAAGTTACTTCAAAGAACTAAATCACTTCAATAGTAGTTGAGAAGGAATGTATTAATAACTCCTTTCTTCAAACAGGAAACCACTCCCAACCCCCAACCTGCAGAAGAGGAGAAAACCGAGCCAGCGCCTAGTCAGGAGGTTGCCAGCCCTGAACAGTATATTAAACATCCACTACAAAACAGGTAAATAGTATAGAAGCAAGTTTTGCCAAAGACAGAAAACTGCCTGTGGCTTTACAGCTCTTGTTTACCTTACCTTTTCTCTAAGTATCTTGAGATTTCTCTGTTTTGAAGATTTTTGCAGTGAGGTTGCAGAGAAAATAGAATCTGATCCAGCTGTTAGTATTCAGAGTCTTTTCAGATGGTGCAGTTACAGAAGCTGAAAGTCTTTTCAAATTTTTAAATTTTTAAAATGCAGCCGGGTACTTGAAAAGAGCAGGGCTTTGCTTTTGGAGGCAAGCAGAGCTTCTGTTGCTCTTGTTTGGTGTATTTTAATGGGCTGACACCTGAGATGACGTTGCTGCCCAGCAGAACTGGAAAACCTTGCATTCTGCCTTGAACTTTGGTAAATTAAAATGGCAGTGGTAAAAATTTGTTGTTAAAATTATATCTAAAAGTTAATGAAAAATCTGAGCTCTCCACAGCTTCTAGAGGACCAACTGGGAAGCAATTTTCTCCAAGTCAGCTGAAGAGTTAGTGTGGAATGCTCAGTACTTTTAATGTTGGTAGTTGGTGAACCTTTTACCAAGTGACACCTTCCTCTTTTTCTAAGTTTTGAGCAAGTGTGGAAGACCATGCTACCCTGTAGTTCTATGCTGCATGCATCCCGTTTTCCTTTCCATCCTTCCTCTCATTCCTTGAAACACAGCGCTTGCCTCACTTTCGTGGGGCAGTTTCCCAGATCAGGGATCGGGGCACGGTGCCGCAGGGCTCTAAACGCCACGGCAAGCCAGAGAAACCGTGTGCCATCCCCGTGGGGCCAGGCGAGTCCCACCCGACAGGGAGTGCCGGCACTGCCCCTCGGCGGAGCAGCAGCGCTGCGCATGCGTCAGCCAGGGAACATCGCAAGTGGCTGAAGCAAAATTGCGAGAAATTTTCCTTGCAAATCCGTGGGGTCGTAATGGAGAGGTCGCAATGCAGTGGGGATATACTGTACTTCACAGAATCACAGAATCACAGAATATTATGAGTTGGAAGGGACCCACAAGGATCATCTAGTCCAACTCACCACCTAACATCCGTACAGAGACCGAGAGCACATCCCAGAGCGTAACACCAACCTAGATCCCTCACAGTCTAGCAGGCCACTCTGAGCCGGAAGGGGTCCAGGGCCATCCAGCCCTACACCCCCCCAGCTAGACCATGTCACTAAGCTCCTCGTCTTTATGATCTAAAGTTCTCTACTGTGACCAGATGAATCTACTCTGGTGCTGACCTGAGTGATTTCAACACTACTGGAACAGACACAATAAAAATCAAACCTGTTTGGTTAAACACCTCATGAGGTATTCTGTTCCAGCTTTTTTAATTATGTTTTTTAGATCCAGAAAAAGCATCTTTGTGTGAAAGGCTCAATTTACAATGTATTGTGATCTGTATTTAGCAGAGATGATTAATTTCTTCATTTAGTCTTCTCTTTATATATGATGATTTTTAGAGCTTGAAACAATCCATTTGGGGGGGGTTTAAGGTTGTTGCTGTTAGTAAGCTTAATGCAGCTTTTCTTTTAACGCTTTCCTAGTATGGGCTTGGGAAGCTTTCGTGTCATACATAGCTTTGGAGCGATATAATTAGCTCATGTAACTTTTATAAGGAAATTGCTGAACAGGGAGCTGTGCGCCAAGGTTGAATAGTTGGTGTTGTTTTAAACCATAATCAGTTATTTGTAGTAGGGGATTGCAGTTTGGCACTGGCTGTGATGAGAAGCATGAAGTTCAGAGTCTTAGTGTAAGTTCCAAAAATATTTAAAGCATTTACCTAAATGGCTTGTTCAGGAATGCCATGATTCTTGTAATGGAAACACAAATGTGATGGATCTGTAAAGAGCTGTATTTGAAAACAAAATGTAGCCTATTGATGAAAACTGACCTCCATGCTGATGAATATCTTGAGGTTTGCAATTAGTTTGGATATAACAATAATTACGTTTTTAATGCACTCTAATTTCTGGATGGTCGTATTTTGTTTTCCTTTAGATGGGCACTCTGGTTTTTTAAAAATGACAAGAGCAAAACTTGGCAAGCAAATCTTCGTCTTATCTCAAAGTTTGATACTGTTGAAGATTTTTGGGCGTAAGTAGAGTTTTCAACCTGCGTGGTAATTCTGAGTTTTGTTGGAAAAGCTTATGCCAAAGTCAAAAACCTTATAAAGTACTCCATTAACCACAAAGTTTTGGATGTAATCTGAAATACTGTCATACCTTGCTTACTCATGCTTTTGTACTTGTGTACTTTGGATTTTCTCTGACAAAGAGGATTCGCTGAGTTTCCTGGTTGACAGACGTGCAGTACAGTCATACCTCGTGTATTCGCGCTTCCGGGTTTGCAGATTCACCTATTCGCGGTTCCCCTGCCGCGAATAGTATTCACGGGACCCCCAGGAGACCCGTAATCCAAGGATACGGAGATATGACTGTACTTGCAAAATTGAAGGTGAGATCTGTCCCTTGTGTTAAAACGTAACCTTTGAAGAGAATGTGAATGGAGAAGTTCTTCATGCTTTCAATGTACACGGTCTTGCTGGAACACTGCTTGTGTTCATATGTATGTGACACGCATGTAGAAAACGTCATTTGTGCAGTAGCTGTCCCATAGTAACATGGACTTGCAAATTCTGGTGGCCAACTGATTGTCACTTCCTTGGCCCTACATTTTGCCCCTTGAATAAATTCTCAGGTCACTGGTTTCCATCATGTGTTAAGAGTGCCTGCATCTGGAGCACAGTACTTGAGTTTCATACAGATTAATGGCATCCTTGGAAGGAGTTTTTTAGAGGTTACAGGAGAAATCACCTTCATTCTAATTCAAAGGTCTGTGAAAGTAGATAGGCTCCAACAGCACTAACAAAGCCTTTGAAGCCTGTTCTTTCCAACCACTTGCTTCAGTCAAAATAAAGTGACATGAAATTGAGGATGAAAAAAGGCATTATCTCGTTTTTAGTGTTTCATGCTACATTGGGTGGTAGGATTTTTGAAGTTTATGTTGCATGCTATTTTTGGATGTGATCAGCAAGGGAGAGATGATTTCTTGGTGGAATAAGAAAACTAATTAGCACTTATGGGGAAGAAAAATGCTTCAACATTTTCACTTTATCAGTTATCAGTGGAATGGGCTTTTGGGCTTGTAACAAGCTTTCCCATTCCTATTCTGGGGATGGGTAATGGTTGAATGAGCTGTAGTTTGCAGACTTGGTATGTGATGTGAAACTTAAACAAATTTAGCTGCCCTGTTAAAGTTGGCTATGGGTAAATTTCTGAGCTCCTGTAACGAAGATTACTTGGCTAATTAAAAGAAGTGCTTAATCTAGATGTCTGCAGTGAAGGTATAAAATCAGTTACAGGCAACTGAGGAGTAACTCCTGCTTTGTGGCTGGAGTGGGAAAAAGGTGAGTTTTTGGAAGAAAATATTACAGTTAAGGTAAAATTAAGAGGCAAGCTGCTAAACCTTTAACTGATGTTCTAAATTCCTGTACCTGATTTCTCATTGTTAGAACATGGCAGTAATTATAAACTGCTTGAATGTTAGTCGGCCTGGCCCTGTCAGTGCAGGGGGAAAAAAGGCTCCTTGCTAGAGCAGGAGACTGTATGTACTCCTTTGAATTTTTCCTCTGAGTTGCACAGCTGTAACTTTAGTTCTGAGTATATGTTTTGTTGTCTGTCACTTGTTCTTGCCTTTTGAATCCTTAATTCAAATTCAGGCCTACAGCCTTTTTTTTTCCCCAAGAGCACTATATTGAGTAAGGAGGTTGAATATTTCTCCTGAAAACATTCTGCAGTGAGAATAGCCTTAGAAATATAAACAAGTATTCTTATTCCGTGTATGTATAGGTACAGAATACACATGTATGCAGAACTTGTTGCCGTGAAAGCTCAGTGAGTTATGTCCCTAGTAACTTTTTCAGAAGTAAGTTTAAGAGGATCATTGGTAGAGGAACCCCTGCACGTGTTCATAAACTGTTCATAAAAGCTGATGCTTTTATACTGTTGAAAAATATTTCTGAAGTACTTCTGGGTACTTCTGAAGTAGCTTAAATGTTCCTCAATTGGGGGGGGGTTGTTTGGTTGTATGTTTTGAGTTCTTTAAGGGTTTTGTACCTTAAAATGATTGGTTTTTAATCTTACGTTTTTCTCTCCAATAGTTTATACAACCATATCCAGCTGTCTAGTAATTTAATGCCTGGTTGTGACTACTCACTCTTTAAGGTATGATTTCTAATCTTTTTTTTTCTTCAGTTATGGATGTTTATAGGTGTTTTCCTGACAAAGTAAGATACTGCCCAAATACGTCAGTCAAGACATTTAGGAATGTAGTTGAGAATGTCCTAAAAGTGTTAATTTTTTTAGGGAGCCCCAAATATGTGCTGTCTGAAAATCAGGGTTTCACTACTTCTGAAAATGCAAGTACTTGCTTTAATACACATCACAGACAGTACATTTTCATTTGTTGCTGTTTGTCTTCATTCTGTGTTTGAGATATTTGTTAAAATAATTAAGTGTAAATTTTATAATAGGAAAGGTTTTCCAGCTCTGTCACTTGATGTGAAATGAGTTAAAATATCTATGAGATGCAGCAACATTCTCCAGTATTCCGTCTGGGTACTACTAGCCACATGCACAGTGCTCCTGTTAACTTTTACACTGCCAGTTAAATGTTGTTAAGTTTCCTTCTTATGTAGGACATAGAAAATTATGCCCAACATGGACACTTAAAGCACGCTAAGCAAGTGTCCAAACTAGTGAATTGTGAGGGAGAAGTGTACATGAAATCATACCTCAGCTGGGGTGGAGATGTAAATTGAAGCTCTAAATTAAATCCTTAACTCTCAGAAGTGCTTTTAACGTAAAGCTTCCTTTCTGGATTTAAATACAGTGATCCCCTGGAATTCGCTGGGGGTCGGGTCTGGGCAGGTCCCGCGAGTTGTGAAATCCGTGGAGATTCCGAACCCGTGAATATTCAACTACTCCCTGCCTGCAGCCACGCACCCTCCACTAATATGGTCTGGAGGGGCGGTCCTGGGAGTGTGGCTCGCACTGTAGCACCTCATTAAAGCAGAGGAAGTGCCCTTTGGTGCTTCCCGGCCGTGAAATCCAGGGTCCAGGACATTCTGTGCACATGCACGGTCTCACAACTCACTGAAAATCCATCCGCGATAAATTGAGTCCGCGGATATGCGAGCCGCGAATATGCGGGCATCACTGTATCTGGGAGAGCTGGGATTCCTCAGCAGACTGTGTTACGCAGCTTAGGTGGTGAAGAAGTGTTGATGCTTGGATTTTGAAAGGTAATGATATTCTAGGTGACTGAGAAACCTTTCTAGAGTTTAAAGAAGCTGTAGACCCTTCAGAGGTTAGGGTAGCTATGGATCACGTGTGTACTTTTCACAGGAGTCTTGAATTTGGGTTCTCAGGATGTGTATCTGTTTAGTGTTTGCTTGTCATTGGGCAGTAATAACTATATAACTACATGGACCAGGTATAAAATTGGAAGGTGTTGCAGGCTCCTGAGCAATCTCTCACTGTTGTCCTTGGGTTGTGACCTCTGAGAGTCCCTCTTAGAGATGAGGAAGGAGTTTAAGACCTGCAGCTGCCAGTGAGGGTGTTCTATTTAAAGTGAGCTGACACCACTCCATCCTGCATCTTGAACACTTAGTTTTCAGCCAGAGTTCTGTAGTGCAATTATCCTAAAGGATGGGTCTTAACCAAATTCCCTTGTCTAGACAATTATTGTACTTCTTGAATGACTTTCTGAAGTGCAACATAGCTGGTAGATGAGCACATCCAGAGCCATCTGGTTCAGTGCAAGGACACTGGTAAAATGTGAATCAGAACTTGCTCTGAAATAATGTGTTGGGGGTGGTTTTTTGGCTCTAACAGTGAAAACCCTCTTATTCTCACCTTGTGTGTGAAGGAAGTCAGTGAGAGAGACTGCTCAAGGTGTCTGTTCCAGTGAAATAATCTGTATGCACAAGTGAAGCACTTGGCTGACATTGCACTGAGTCCAAGACACAAAATAAGGACTCAGGATAAAATTAGCGGCTCCATTCTGGTTTCATGCAGGGCAAAGTGGGTGGTTGACTCTGCCTGTTACCTCAGGTTTCTTATTGTAATGTGTAGCACGGACTTTTACCTTGGCTATGATTCTTCCATAGAAATAAAAATTCATTAGAAAAGGTGCCCTTTTTAAGCTGTTTTGAAACTTTGGTAGTGTTGTGACACTGTTTAATAATCTTAAACTATACTATTTTTTTTCTTAACGTGCTATTTCAGTTTTCAATGGCCGTTTGGTTATTCTGTAGGAAAAATACAGATTGAGTCTGATTTAACTCTGGTCATTCTTTGCAGGATGGGATTGAACCCATGTGGGAAGATGAAAAAAACAAGCGAGGAGGAAGATGGTTAATTACACTAAACAAGCAGCAGAGACGAAGTGACCTTGATCGCTTCTGGCTAGAGACAGTAAGTACCGTGGCCTGGCCAGTCGTAGCTTACAAGTCTTGTGTTTGTGTTAAAATATTCTTAACTGGTTTGATCTTTGTGTGCCACACTAATCTTCTAACTGGTCAGTAGAGTGTCTTGTGAGCTTTTATTGACAGGTTGTATTTGAAACATGGTTTTTTCAATAGTGATCCTTAATGCAGTTGTATTCTGTTCAACTTTGTTGTAACATACAGAGGGAATTCAGCAGGACAGATTAACATTTTCCTGTGGAATGCACAGAACAGCAGTTGAACCACTGTGAAAATAAGAAATTGCCTTGGGTGTAACTCGCAGATTCAACTCCTTAAATATAAAATTTGGGTTTACAGATACTTTGAGAAAAATGAGTAGTTTTCAGGTTTTGGCCATGCTGAAACAGGGGACTTTCAGATTTCACAGGATCACAGAATCACAGAATATTATGAGTTGGAAGGGACCCACAAGGNACTACTACGATAGGCAAGTAATAGCACGTTAATTCTGTATGTACACTATAAATATACTTTTTTCCATAGCTGTTATCTCTTTGGAATAGATTTTATTGAATGGTAAATATATTTTTAGAGATTGTGGGTTGCAGTAAATGTATTGTAGAAAAAGATATGACTGTATTGTCTAGGAGCTGACTCAGAATAGCCTAAAACAGTCCAGTGTGATCTGGGGTTTAGGGACATGGATGGCAGACAGGACAATGCACAGCAGTCTTAGCAAATCTCTGATCTTTTCTACTTGTTTGTGTGAGAGGCAGGAAGTATTGCATCCCTTCAAAAGGGAGAAATGGCCTTCAGAATCAGAGGTGTCAAAAATACCTGATCTTTCTAGGCACTGTAGTTGATTTGCAGAGAGGATTGTGAGCATTACATTACTGGGCACTATGACTGCACGCGAGTATAAATTAATGTCTCACTGTGTGCATTTGGCCCATGCGCACGTGCAGGTCCTCATTCCTAATAGCCATTCCATATGGCTTGGAAACATGCAGATAGTCCATGCAGATTTACAGCTACAGGGCTCTGCTCTTTGTTTAGCAGCAAGCAATGGCACAGAGCCCAAATGCCCAGGTGACTGATATGTGCTGTAAAGCAGCCTTGTCACTTCTAATTCCAGTAATTATGTGTAACCAATTTTCTCCATTACAAATCGATGCCTTAATAACTCCCTCTTGGAACAATTTTTTATTGTAGTATAATGATCCTAACTGTAAACTAAACTGCATTTGAGAAGACTTTTTTCGCTGTTGTGTAACATTTTTGAAGAATGTACCCGAGTAGTTTTTCCTGAGCATGGTAGTCATCTTTGATTGTGTGTACTAAGGATGTTGATTAATATTTTTTGTTTGAATGTGGTTTTAATCTTGGCCGTTTATAGATTGCATTACCCTGCGTGTGTGTACAGCCTGCAGTTGGGTAAAGCTTGTGTAGTTATACCTGATTTATTCATTAGCACGCTTTGTCCTTTTTGTATCTCCTTGATCAAGCCCACCTTTGTAGGTCTCATGGGGACTGGAAGATCTGCTTTGTTGGAAAAGTTTCACACGTGTTGAATTCTCAGGAGTTTTAAGTCATTCTGGAAAACTGATATAATAGCAGTTTATTTAATGTACTGTGCTAGTGAGGTAAACAAGTGTCCATTTGGAGATTAATACTTCAGTGTCCAGAAAGATTTTTAGTCTAACATGGACTAGATTAATCTGTCTCAAGCACAAGACACTTATCAGTTTTGAATATCTGTATTGCTTTTTTTACAAGTTGCAAGTTGAAGATTAAATTCCACTTTCACGATTAGATTTTGCATGGGAATGTGACCCAACTCAGTCTGACGTTCCTGAAGTATAATACCTCTGTCAGTTCCAACGTGCGCTGTTGGAAACCTGTTGGGAAGAATCTTGTGTTACTTGTACGCTTGTGTTGGTGCACTTGCATTGCACAAGGACCACTTATTCCTACTTTAGAGTTCATGGAAATGCTGAAGCTTCCCGACTGTACTGCTAGGAAGGAACACTTCATTGAATAGCACTTCTCGTCTGGCTACAGTCAGATTTACCTCTGGATTGACAGACTTCAGTGTTGAAGTTAAAACTTGAGTATCTGATGTTATGCAAGTAGTTCTTTACATGTTCTCCCTAGATAATGGATGGAAATGCTTGAAATGTCAAGTGTCTGCCTGTATTAAATGTATTGTAGAAAGAATACATTCCTTTTAATTCTTACCTTGTTTTGAATTGGGAGGATGGGGTGAGAGGCAGCACTGTGTGTAAATGATCAATTGTCAGAAGTTGCAGCTGATGGAACAGGAGGAGGAATGGAAAATTTAGAATGGGAGGAGGATGCCCTGCTAAATTCACTTGTAACATTTGGAACTTGAAGACACTGCAGTAAACAGAAAATGACTGCTGTGTGGCAGGTGGCTGTAGGCAGTAAAATTTAGCGTTCCTCAGTCCTCGTGTATGCTGAATGTTTGCCTGTGGAACAGGATTCTGACTCTGAACTGCTGCTTTCTGTTTTCTAGCTGCTGTGCCTTATTGGGGAGTCATTTGATGACTACAGTGATGATGTATGTGGTGCTGTTGTTAACGTTAGAACTAAGGGCGACAAAATCGCAATATGGACAACTGAATGTGAAAACAGGGATGCAGTTACACATATAGGGTAAGTAACATATTGATGTCTTGAATCTGTGAAGTTGTAACCATGCATTTAAAGCCAGCTAATTTGGTAGGGAATGCACTTCAGGCAAGTGTAGCCTGTGCAGAGCTGTATCCCAAGTTTAAGTAATTCTGTGCCAAATCTGTTACGGCGTAATTTTTTGTATGGGCATGTTTTAGTAACTACTTTGTGCTGCTGTACTGCCTTCACTGTGTATTAGAAATTATGAAGAATTGAACACAAATCTTACCTGAAGTTCACGTGTTGGAATGAATGCCTGTAGATAATGTGGTTTCTGTTTCAGCGTGCCAGTTCGTAAAGGTGGATTGTCAGTAACAGTAGAGCATTGATAAGATTTTTTT